>PVJN01026312.1:0-29222 GCA_004026805.1 Lasiurus borealis | reverse complement strand
AAAAAAAAAAAAAAGGCATTATGGAAGAAGTCAGAATGGGAACACATGAGAAGCAAGCTGATTGGAAGAGGGGAGAGCAGAGAAAACAGTCTTTAAAAATAAGAGGCCAAGTTGAAAGAGCAGGTTGTTCCAGAGAGAGAGAGCGCTGGAGAGAGGAACTGCCTTCTGACAGCTTTCTATCTTGTCTCTCCAGAGGACCTGCCTCCTGCTTACATGCAATAATGGATTCATAGACTTTAACCTGTTTTTGGCTGCAAGTAATAGAAATTCCAATCCAGATTGTCTTAAACATTAAGAACACTTATTGATTCCTTTAATAAGTACAGAGCCAAGGTGGACTTCAGGCATGGTATGATCAGAGTTCCAGCTACATGGTTCTGCAATTCTCTCTGGACTCTTCCCTCCACAATGTATAGGCTTTGATCTCACACCGGCTTTCCTCGTGATTACAAGACAGCTGCTAGCAACAACAGAGGCCACATACTTTTTTGTTCCCATCCATAGAGCTAGAAAAAGCATCCTCCTTCTAACCCTGGACTGTAAGTCCTTCCTTTTTACCTGATTAAGCCACGGTCAGTTATGTGCCTATCCTGGACCAGCTGCAGACTCTAGGAGAATGCTGTGCACAGATGGGCTTAAACTTAGGTCCTAAGTCCAATTATTGGCAAGGGATGGCTGTGATTGGCTAAGAGTGATGGAGAACTATTGTGTATGTGAAATTTCTGCTGGTCACATAAGCTGAATGGGAGAGGGATGGTTGCCTGAATTAAATTGGGATCTAGGACAGTGGTCGGCAAACCACGGCTCGTGAATCACATGCAGCTCTTTGGCCCTTTGAGTGTTCTAACGCCACTTCAAAAATAGCCCTGACTGGTTTGGCTAGTGGATAGAACTTCGGTCTGTGGACTGAAGGATCCCAGGTTTGATTTCAGTCAGGGGCATGTACCTTGGTTTTGGGCACATACTCAGTGGGGGGTGTGCAGGAGACAGCTGGTAGATGTTTCTCTCTCATCAATGTTTCTAGCTTTCTATCCCTCTCCCTTCCCCTCTGTAAAAAAAAATGAATAAAATGTATTAAAAAAAAAAAAAACTCACCCAGGCCAAAAACCGATTTCTGCGCATGGGCCACGAAGTTTCAATCGCACTGTATGTGCGTGCCCACACGTGGTATTTTGTGGAAGAGCCACACTCAAGAGCTGCATGTGGCTCGTGAGCCGTGGTTTGCCGACCACTGTTCTAGAAAGGAGGAGGGGGAAAACAGATGCTGAGAGGCAAAATGATTATTCATCATTTTGAATAATATCAAGTGAGTTTCTGATCCCTGTAGTCACAGAGTCCTTTGGACAATCAACTTGCTGGCTGTGGCCAAATGCCTTTGCCCAGCCCCTCTGCAGCTTGATTCTCATTTCCTCCTCCATTCTGTAGGCTGTGCTATTGCCAACAGTTCTCACCGCTGGCTCATCATTTTGGCAAGCTGGCATCTCACTCTGCTCCAAGCCCTGCTGATGGAGCTAAAGATCCCTTAGCAGAATTGATTCTGGCATGTTCTTATTTTAAAAGCCTTGCACTTCTCTGCACGGGGGATGCTGAAGTTGGTGCCCATAAAGGAAGAGAGAGTAAATTTTTCTGAGGAAAGCCTATTTTTTAACAAGCCTTGAACCTAATTGAACTTAATCATCTGTCGGTTTTTGACACTTGAAATGTGTGAGTCACTGGGCTATGTATGGAGTAGCCCATCAGAGAGATGGTAGATATCAGCTTCCAGAAGAACTGTTCAGGTTTAGCGCTGTGGCTTCACTCAGGGTTATGGTAAAGCATGGGGCTCTAGAGACAGATAGCTGTGGGTTCAAATATTGGCTCCCCTACTTACTGCCAAAGTCAGTGTGTTTCTCCAAGCCTCAGCTTCCTCATCTGTAAAATTAGGATAGTCACACTTGTTCCAAAACACTCGTGAACCTTGTGAAAGGAAAGGCTCCTTGTGATTAACGGAGCAAAATTCATAACCCGAGTCTGCCAGCCATTGCCCACAGAGGCCTCCCCCACATCCTGCATTTCAGGGAAAAGCCAGAGGCTGAGCTATCAGCCTTGTACTATGTTCCTGCCAGCTCATAAGGGAACTCCTGGAATCCTCTTTCTGCCAATGGGCTGAAATCTGTTCCCTCCAGTTGGAACTGTTCTGGCCAATCAAGACAGTGCTATATGGACCAATCAGACTGTGTGAATTTGGATTCCATCACTTGCATAAAATGGACCAATCAGGAAACAGAGTGGGAACTTTTAAAAATATATATATATTTTATTTATTTCAGAGAGGAGAGAGAGAGAAACATTAATGATGAAAGAGAATCATTGATTGGCTGCTTCCTGCAGGCCCCACATTGGGGACTGAGTCCACAACTCAAGCATGTGCCCTTGACTGGAATCGAACCTGGGACCCTTCAGTCAGCAGGCTGATGCTCTATCCACTGAGCCAAACTGGCTAGGGCACAGAATGGGAGCTTTCATTATAAAAATGGGTTCTCCCTTGTGTGGGGAGAGCATGCTTTTGATTTCCTCTTGAGGCTGTGTTTCCCTAGGTTTGCAAACCTTAATATTGTTCTTTTTCCCCCTCTTTGGTTGACAACTCCATGTGAGTCATCCAGGCATGATACAGAGCAACTTCTAATCTTTATTTATTCTACTTGACATTGATATGCATAAATTTCCTTGCAGAAATGTTAGCACATTTGATTTGGGCATGTTGCTCATAGGTAATATACTGTCACATGAACATCCTTATGGTTATAATAGGGCTGCCATCAACATCTAGGCACCATGCTTTCTTGTGCACCATATTACATTCCTGAAACCAACAAATATGGTAAGTCCTGAGACACATTTGTTCCAAGAGTTTAGGGATAAGAGAATGGTAATCTTAGTATGATTGAACTACAGTTCACTCAAGGGGCTAGGAGATAGGGCAGAAATCCCATGAAATCAAAATTGCCATAGAAAACTAGTCTCCTCCCTCCCCCTCCACACCCCCGCCCAATCATTTCCCTTCCGCAGTGTGGCTGCTTGAGTTTAGCCCCAGAGGACTGGTGGGCTTGTATTTCAGGGGTATTTGTATGTAAAAAATGTTTATCTTTTAAACCAACAAACTGGATTAGGCCAGTGAAAAATGCTCATGTCAGGAGTCACAGATTGGGGTTCCCCGTGTCATGCTCACAGATGACGGGAGTGGGTGCTCCTGAAGAAAACCGATGGGCAGGTTCCCCTGCACTGGTGAAGTTCTCTTAAATTCTCTGTTGAGTCGGTGCATGTAAAGCAGGTAAGTATGCCTGGGTGTGAGGGAGCAGGCGGGTACGGAGAGAGTGAGTGGAGAACCCGGTGACTGAGCCTTGCAGCGGCCGATGCAGGAAGGAGAACAGAGCATTGACTGAATCAGTGAGTTAGTCCTGAGCATCCAGCGAGTCTGGTAAGGGGTCGCTGAGGAGTCCGTCGTCCCCACCGCCCCCCCAAAGCTTCCCAATCACCCGCTGTTCTGTCATCCTCACCTATGGGCCCTGTGCCCTTCCAGTGCGTTCCAGAGGAGAACGCCTGTCTGTGCGGGTCACAATGGCGCCTGTTCCAGTGTCCGAGACGCCCGGACCTGGGGCTGCGCGAGCGCAGCGGGTAATCCCCCCAGCGTCGCCCGCTCGCGCAGGACACACAGCTGCTGCGCTTCTGCAGGCTCCCCGGTACGTTTCCAGCCCCTGTGGCTGCACCCGCTGCTCCGCAGCGGCCCCTACTGGGTAAAAGCAATGGCGTGGTGGTCCCCAGCCCACCCAGACTTTGGGTTGGAAATATCATGGCCCCTTCACTTAAACATAAATTACAGTGTGTGAGATAACTCCAAGAAAGTCCAACAAACTTCCATTTCACCTCCTAATGATCCCCCAACTTGGATTTTAATTTGTGGATGTTCCTGCATCCCTGCTTGGCTGGTGTCCCAAGTTTATGGTTAACATTCCACCAGGTTAGGCAGCCCTGGCTCTGTTTCTCCAGCCTCCTCTCTCAGAACTGGCATTTATAATCCGAGGGGCCTGCAGAGCGTTCATGATCCAGGCTTTTCTTTTACTAGTGAAGGCAGATTGTTAAAATGTAGCAGCAGAGGAGGAGCAGACAGTAAAGATGCGTCTACCTAGGGGCAGACTTCATTCATTCAAACAGTATTTGCTGAGCATTTATCATGTGCTCAACACCAGAGACACTGTCGTGGACAGTCTGAGGCCCACTCGCCTAATTCTCCCAGACCTGGACCTTTGGATTTCTCAGCACCTTCTGTCATACACATTGCTCCCCAGAAGTGGGCAGCTTTGAGATTCTTCCCAGGAATTGCAAACTCAAATTCCTACTGAAATGTGGAATTGGGGGTAGGGTGACAGGTGTGTGTGTTGGGGTTGGGTGGGGGAGGAAGAGCAGGGGGAGGCGAATTAGGCAGTAGGGAGGAGTGGAGCCTGCAGCCAAGAGAATGCATGCATGATCCACATTTTTATTTTAAAACACTATCTACTAAGCAGAACCAGGCTCCCCAAGGCAGTTTGAATGTTCCCTGTAGGCCTTGAGTTTGAGACCAATGAGAGGGTGGGGTGGCCGGGGCCAGGATAGGTGAGGGACCATCTGGAGGCCCCTGTGAGACTGGGGATAGCTTTGTTGCAGGAGTGGGCCCAGCCCAGAGGGCCCAGAAAGGGAAAGGTCTGTGAGGGATCTGGGAACTGGAGAGAAGCCAGTGTCCTTGGGGAGCCTGGCTCTGTGTGTGTATGTTATCTGCAGCTCCTGGAGAGAAACATAAAACATACCAAGTAATTCAAGGGCAAGATGAACTGATACTTGAAAGATCCTGATTCACAAACAAGCTGCATTCTTCAAACACTTGCTACGTGCTAGCCATTGAGCTAAGAGTGTTATATACATTGTTTTTGCTGAGGGTGAGTGTGGGTATCCCCATTCTACAAACGAGTAGACCGAGGCTCAGAGGGGTAAGATCTCATTTTCAGTGAATGTCAGGTTGACTTGAGTCATGCTTTTAGAAAGGTGCATTGCAAGTCCACTTAGGAACAGAAGGACCCACGAATCTAGAAAAGCTCCTGGATGATATGGAATTGGAGCTATGTGACATTTCAGAGTTGAAAGAGAACCCGAGAGTCCAGTCTCTTCCCACATCCCCCACACCCTTTCCCCCCCTGAGAATTGTCAGTCCACTCCCTTTCTATGCCCCTGATTCTATTATATTCACCAGTTTATTCTGGTGAGTGAGTGTCCTTTGCTCAGACCTTATCAGTCAGGTGAATCCTGCTACAGCCTCTCCCAGAAATAATCAAGCTATGGAACCATTGTCTGTACCTTACCTCCCTGCATGTGGGAATTTCCCAATATTAGATATTTTTCTCCATCTATTATTTACCAAAATTCAGTTAGTCCGAAAACCCTCTAGAAACCTCTAGAACATCTCAGGGAAAAGCTAGATATCCCGATATTATTAGCCTCTATTGTCCTTTCACTCAGCTGCTTGAAAATAATTTCCAAGGTAGTAGATTATGTAAGAAAGGAATGCTCTGGGCTGCAATGAACAAAATACTTGATAAGAATGCCTAAAGTAGGGGGAAACGAAGATGGCATAGGTAAACACCTAAACTGCTGCCTCACACAACAATTTCAAAATTACAACTAAAAGACAAAATGGACATCATCCAGAACCACAGGAAAGCTGGCTGAGTGGAAAGTCTACAACTAGAAGGAAAGAGAAAAGCACACTGAGACTCAGAGGAGCTGCAGAAGGCAGAGGTACAGAGATGCACATGCGGAGAGGACTGGCAACTGAGTATGTGGCTGGCTTTTTCAATCTGGAGGGAGACAAAAGCTCTCGACTGTGCTGAACTCCAATTCCGGTGAGACTCTGGGGACCCAGACTCATTCAGGGAGAAACTGGACTGTCTGGCAGTGGATGAAACTCAAGGGTAGCTTTCTCTTAAAGGTGCTTGTAGCGATTACCGCAGGACACTGAACCCAGGGGCCTCTTAGGGCAGGGCTGATGGGAAGCCAATGCTGTCTACTTCTCCCTGAGACTCCGCCCCATCCAAGCTGAACACAGGCTTTTACAAGTCTTGCCTCATAAGGGTGTCTCCAGCACACAAGTTCTCCCAGCCATAGACACAGCTGATCCTCACAGCCAATTGGCCTGGAGGTCAATTCCTCCCAGTGATACCAACAACAATCAAGACTTAACTACAACAAGACTGTGCACACAGCCCACAAAGGGGTGTGCCAACAGTGTCTACCTCAGGTAACTTGGGAGGCTGAGCCATTGGGCCCTATAGGACACCTAGCACACAAAGCCACTCTATAACAACTCAGGGAAGCAGCCAAAATGTGGAGACAAAAGAACAGGTCACAAATGAAAGAAATTGAAGAAAGCAAACTATTGGAAATAGAGTTCTAAACCATGGTTATAAGGTTTTTCAAGAATTTTCTAGAAAAGGCTGATACATTTAGTGAGACCTTTAAGGATATGAAAAAGGACCAACTAGAAATTAAGCATACAATGACTGAAATAAAAAATAATATACAGAGATTCAACAGCAGACAAGAGGATCACAAGAATCAAGTCAAAAATTTGAAATACAAAGAAGCAAAACAACAACAACAACAACAAAAATCCCCAACCAGAAAAGCAAAAAGGAAAAAAAAATAATAAGATTGTGTAAGGAGCCTCTGGGACATACCAACATCAAAATTAAGCATACCAACATCTTTAAGCATACCAACATCCAAATTATGGGGGTGCCAGAAGAAGAGAGACAGCAAGATACTGAAAACCTATTTGAAGAAATAATGACTGAAAACTTCCCCCACTTGGTTAAAGAAATAGACTTACAAGTCCAGTAAGTGCACAGAATCCCAAACAAAAGGAATCCAAAGAGGACCACACCAAGACACATCATAAGTAAAATGCTAAGAGCAAAAGACAAAGAGAGAATATTAAAAGGAACAAGAGAAAAACAGTTATCTACAAAGGACCACCCATATGATTGTCAGCTGATTTCAAAACAGAAACTATGCAGGCCAGACAGAAATGGCAAGAAATATTCAAATGATGAAAAGCAAGAACTTACAACCAAGATTACCCAGCAAAGTTATCATTGAGAATTGAATGATAAAGAGCTTCACAGATAAGAAAAAACCAAAGGAGTTCATCACCACCAAACCAATATTATATGAAATGCTGAAAGATACTCTTTAAGAAGAGGAAGAAGAAGAAAAAGGTAAAGATAAAAATTATGAACAACAACTACATATCTATCAACAAGTGAATCTAGGAATCAAGTGAATTAAAAATCTGATGAACAGAATAAACTGGTGAATATAATAGAATCAGGGGCATAGAAAGGGAGTGGACTGACAATTCTGAGGAGGGAAAAGGGTGTGGGGGATGTGGGAAGAGACTGGACAAAAATCTTACACCTATGGATGAGGATAGTGGTGGGGGAGGGGTAGGAACTGGGAGGAGAGCTATGGTGGGAAAAAAGAGGAACAATTATAATACTCTGAACAACAAAGATTTATTAAATAATAAAAAAAAGAATGCCTTAAACAATAATGGTACTTATTAGCAACAAGCCTAGAGGTAAGCAGTTCCAAGAATGGGGCAGTGACAAATGGACCTAAATTTTCTCCTATCTTTCCATTTTGTTCTCCTTATTGTGACAGTGACATTTCTCCTCATGGTCACAGGATGGTTGTTGCTAAAGCGAAGGAGAGAAGAACATGGACTAGCTCTTTCTGTTCCAAAGGAATAGAAATAGATTTCTTCTTTTGTCTAATTGGCCAGATCTGGGTCACATGCCCATTCTTAGGCCAATCAGTGACAAAGAGGGGATGGTGGAGTGGGATTATCCCCACAGGGACAAAAAATGACCACGAGTGGGAGGTGGTATGTATCTAGGAGACAGAGAAATTCTGGACACTCCTCCAACCCTTACAGAACATGGACTTTCACCACAGGAAACAACCTATATCATACCAGCCACCATTTATTGAGCACTTACTGTGTGCCGGGCTCAGTGCCTAACACCTTGAACAACCTGTGAGGAGGCTTCTAGAATTTCTATTTTCCAGATGCGGAAACAGGCCCACTGAACTGAAGGAACTTGCCTGAGGTTAATAAGTGGCCGAAGAGGAATTTTTGCTGAGCTCTGGCGATTGACACAACTGCCGCCTTACACTACAGGGGACCCCTCAGTGGGTAGCAGAGCTAGTAGTTTCTGCCTTAGGAATCTAGCCCTTGAGGTCTGGGAGTTGGGGTGCAGGGGATCTCACAGCCCTGGAGGACTTGTAGGGTTAACTGCTGCCCTCTCCTCTGAATACCTACAGACCAGGGGGTCTCCCACAGCTGATGCCGGGCGAATCTTGCTCAAACCCCATCAAAGGACACCCTGCCCTGATGCCATTTGCCCTCTTCTTTGGGAACATGGAGCAGGAGGGTAACCAATATGCTGGAACCATCTGCCCAGCTCCTAATAATAAATCGTTGGAGGAACAGGTTTCAGGCAAACATTGCTTTAAAAAAAAGAAGAAAAAGAAGGAGAAGGAGAAGCCTCTTTTCACACCCGGGCAGCCATCTGCCATGCCCTCCTCATGTGCCAAGCTGTGGGAGGAGCGGGGAGAGGGAGAAGGTGCTTTTGGGTTCTGCACCACCAACAGGGGTGGCTCACAGGTTCTCTCCCCTTTTGCCTCTGTGGACAGGGCACTGCAGAGAGAGGAAGGAGCAATCGCTGGCTGAGCAGAGGGAAAGCACAATTCCTTCAAGATGCCGGTAGGTAATAATAGCTCTCGTGTAGACAGCTTGCTGTGGGTTAAGTGCTGTGCTGTCCAGTGTACACATCTCAACTCCTTGAATCCTGACAACAAATTTATGGGTGCCCTTTTGTAGATGAGAGACTAGAGGCTCAGAGATGTGCAGTGACTCACCCAAGGTCATCCAGCAAGGCTGCCTCTTCAGTATGCAATAACGGGCCTAGCCTCCTCTCCATCCTGGCACCCCGGGGATGGGGATGTTTCCCATGTAACAGATAAGCAGTTGACATCACTCAAGGATGATCTTCCACCTCCAGCCTTGCCCCAGGGACCCCTGTCCTCTCCCCTTAAGCTGAAACGTGGGCTTCTCGGTTACCTAACTTGTTGCTCACGCCCTCTCCGTCTCACCCAGTCAAAGAAGAGCAGGAGGAAAGACTCCGAAACTCCCCAGGAACTTTCAGAGAAGGAAAAAGAGCAGCTGGCAGAGATGGAGCTTCGGAAGCTGAGGCAACAGTTCCGGAAGATGGTGGAAAGTCGCAAGTCCTTTAACTTCAGCTCCCAGCAGAAGATCTTGAATCAGCAGTGAGTGATGGTTGGGGTTTTGTACTGAGCAAACTTGGAGAAAATTTTGGCTTTGGTTTTGGTTTCAAGAGGCTTGTCCTCTCATGGGGCCTTGGCTAGGGCCCTACTTCTGAAGCCCATCTGAGGACCACTTGGGATAGCTTCAGTGTGCAGGGGGGATTTATTCTCAGAATCCAGTGTGTCTCAGGGACTCCAAGGGGAACAGGGCACCCATATCTTAAGGAAGGACCCAAATGAGCAACCATTCCTGGGTCTTGTTTCTTTCTAAACACGGGTGTTCTCTCTGAATCTCAGCTTTGGCTGGTGGAATATGGCTGCTTCCAACTTCCTTTTTAAAAAAATATTTTTTATTGATTTCAGATAGGAAGGGAGAGGGAGAGACAGAAACATTAATGATGAGAGAGAATCATTGATCAGCTGTCTCCTCTATGCCCCCCACTGGGGATTGAGCCCACAACCTGGGCATGTGTATGACTGGGAATCGAACTGTGATCCTCTGGTTCATAGATTGACACTCAACCACTGAGCCACACTGACCAGGCTGCCTCCAATTCTTGAATTACCAAAGGTCACACAGAGAGACTGTTGTGAATCAATTCCAATCCCAAATTCCCAGGAGAGAGAGAATCTGATTGGGACAGCTTGGGTCAGATGTCTACTCCTGGAACTATCAGCGGTGGCTGGAGGTGGTGAGGCCTAGGACACAAGATGGCTATGGGTATCATTCCCATGGTCCCAGCCCTGGAGGTGGGGAATGCCCAGAGAAGGAGAAGTCACCAGGCTCTCAACACCCAGAGCAGCGGTCCCCAACCTTTCGGACCTTACAGACCACCAGTGGACCACTGGCTGGCAACTGCTGTTGCAGAGGATTTTTCCTGCTTGTGCATCCTTATGGGATCTACAAGGTAGAACGATTGGCCCAGTTGGCATGGCTCAGTGGTTGAGCATCGAACTATGAACCAGGAGGTGGTTGGTTCGGTTTCCAGTTGAGGCATGCAGGAGGCAGCTGAACAATGGTTTTCTTTCATTCATTCTCTCTCTCTCTCTCTCTCTCTCTTTCTCTCTCTCTCCCTCTCTCCCTCCCTCCCTCCCTCCCTCCTCCCCTCCCTCCTCCCCTTCCTCTCTGAAATCAATAAAAAAATATTTTTAAAAAAGATAGAATGTTTGAAATCAGGTTGCCCTAGGGTTATGGTCTGTACAGTTTCCTTGGGCAGTAGGAAAGTGTTTCCTGAGGTTACATAAGCAAACTTGAAGCAGGTATTTTTAGATTCCCTCCAAGGGGATGTCATTTCTCAGCTCCATCGCTAATGTTGTACAGGCAGAAGCTGTTCGTTATCAGAAAGAAGAGCTTGCTGTTAGATGATGCCTGGGGGTCGGAAGAGAGGGAAAGGGGGCTCTTTAGCTTTCCTATGGATTTGATTCACAGCCACTGCTAGTCCATATGGGATCTGCATGTCAGTTAGAAAAAGACACCCTTTCTCGAGACAATGTACTGCCATCTGTTGGAAACATCATCATGTAGAGGTTTGTTAGAACAAGACAAAGTGTCTCCCAGAGAAGTGTAATAAATCAACAAATCAATTTTTTTTTTCAAGCAGATGGTGCTCCTTTGGGCCATGCAGTCCCCAGCCTGCACAGCTGTGCCTGGGCTTAAATGGGGAAAGCCTGCCAGATTTGGAAGACTAGATGCTCTAGAACTGGGTGTGCACGCTAGTAGTCCTTAGCCACATGTGACTATTTACATTTGCAATAGCCTGGCCTGTGTGGCTCAGTGATTGAGCATCGACCAATGAACTAGGAGGTCATGGTTTGATTACTGGTCAGGCACATGCTCAGGTTGTGGACTTGATCCCAGTAGGGGCGTGCAGTAGGCAGCCAATCAATGATTCTCTCTCAACACTGATGTTTCTCTCTCTCTCCACCTCTCTGAAGTCAATAAAAAATATTTTTAAAAGTTGCAATTAATTAAATACAATTGAAAATTCAGTTTTTCAGTTGCACTAGGCACATTGCAAGTGCTGAAAGCCACACGTGCCTGGTGGATGTTATTTGCGCAGCAGAGACCATTGCCATTATTGCAAAATGTACTATTGCATGGTGCTGTTTTAGGACAGTGTCGGCAGAGGAAGGTCTGGCTGGCTGCCTGTTTTTGTAAATAAAACAGCCACAGCTACATTTATTTGTTCATGCATTGCTTATGGTTACTTTGTGGAGTAGTTGCAACAGAGACCGTCTGGCCAGAAAAACCTAAAATATTTATTCTTTGGCCCTTTATAGAAAAAGCTTTGCAGACGCTGCTCTAGTGTGGCACTGCCAACACTTCTTTGGGCCTACGAGTCACTTGAGGATCTTGTTCTAGAGCAGATTTTGATTCAGTAGGTCCTGCGTTGGGACCTGGGCCTCTGCATTTCTCCAAGCTCTCTGAGGACGTTGAGGCAGCTGGCCTGCACACTGCACTGGGCAGCGGGTGCGGGGTACCCAGTGTTCACCAGAAACTTTGCCTCAGTGCGGTTTTCTGTTGTTCCGTTGCTGTGCAGTCTCCTGAGCCTTTTCTCTTTTTGAAACCCTCATTCGCCCATATCCCCCACCCTCTCTCTTCTCCATAGTAGACAGAGGGAAAGAAAGGAAGAGATAGGTCAGCCAATTTAACACATCGTTAGCACCCCAAGTAGAGAAACTAGTGGAAGGTAGGGTTACTGTGTTGATTCGAAATTGAAAAATCGTCTGATGGGTTTGCCTTTCATTATTAGAAATATTTGGTTATAAAGTCAGAAAGAAAGTCTGCGGAATCAGACAGATGCCAGTGAGCTGGGGGCAAAAGAGAACGTGGGGGCCCCTGCCATGTCTGGGTAATGGGTTTTGACAGGCCCCGTTCCAAATTGTTCCCTAGGGGGAAAATGCCCCTAGGAGGAAGGCAGAGCAGTGGACGGGGCAGTGAACTGGGTCACAGGTGGTCTGAGTTCCAGATCTGGACCGAAGATTGGGCAGGTCCCTTCCACCCCTTCAGTGGGCTGTGCCTCTCCAAGTCTCCTTTCACAGTGAAGGACTCTGGAGTGTCTGATCAAGGTGAACTCGGGATTCAGGGTTAATCGTGCACTGCTTTCCTAACAGCAAGGAAATCAAGACCCTGCAAGAAGAGCAGGATGAGATCACCCTGCGCTTGAACCTCATAAAGTCCTCCAAGAACTTGGATCTGAATGAGAAAAACTATATGGAGCTGCGTTTCCTGCTGCAAACCAAAGAGGACTACGACTCCTTGATTAAATCGATGAAAATGCTCTTGGCTGAACTGGATGAGAAAGTATGGTCTTACCTTTAAAGGGCCAAACAGAACACAGAGCAAAGGGAAAGAGTATGAGAAGTACCTGTGATGCCTCAGGGCAAAGATAACACCCCTCCCATCTTCACTTTCCTAAATGTGACTGGTCACTGTCTCCACCACTATTGATCCCAGCTCTATTGATCCATTTCTCCACCATGATCTCCAGTGCTTCCCCACTGTACTTCAAATAAATTTCCAAATTCTTACTTTATGTCTAGGGATTGGCTAGAGGGAAGGTTCAGGTAAAATCCAAAATCTGACTCCTATCAGTTGCAAACACCAATCACTGATAGACATGTAGCATGGATGAGGAAGAAACCTTTCTTGTTTTAAATTACTGAGTTGGGGGGGTGTTTGTTACTGCAGCATAACCAAACACCTCCTGACTGATGCAGTAAGAATTTGAAAATTTACTTGAAGTACAGTGAGGAGGCACTGGAGAACACAGTGGAGAAATGGATTAATAGAGCTGCAAGATCAGGGGTCATATAAAGTGGTGGGTAGCATTCATGGTGTGATAGTTAAGGATGCTTTTGGCTGTAGGTAACATATAATATTCAAGAGTAATGTGGACCAAAAAGATATTTACTTACCAATTATTTTTTAGTAAATTGTGTTTATATGTAGGAGACAGCTTGATTCTAGGTACAGAAAATTATAAAGGATTTTGCAGCTGCATAACTTCCAGTGGAGCACAGTCACCAAGGATGGGGCACAATTCTTGGATGTCTGGTATTGTCTCAGATGTTCCAGGGTGTGTGACATCTCCTGACCCACACATTAAGTGCCACTAGAGTCCCATCATTGCAAGAGCCCCAAAACACTCCAAAGCCCTTTGTGGGGGAAATACCTTCTGGAAACTTTTTGTTGGGAACCATGGGTAAGGGCAGTGGTTGGCAAACTGCGGCTCATGAGCCACAGTTTGCCGCTCTGTTGATTAATGAGTTTACGGACCACTGACCTAGACTCTGGATTCCAATAATTACTGTTGTTCCCTATGATTAAGCCCCTATCCTAGTGGTCGGCAAATTCAGTCAACAGAGAGGCAAACTTGGCTCTCAAGCTGCATGCGGCTCACAAGCCGCAGTTTACAGACTACTGGTTAGGGTAAGGTGGGATTTATGCCCACAGGTGAATGAAATTTACAGCAAAAACTCTAAATTGCGCTGGCTGCTTAGGCTCAGTGGATAGAGCGTGGGCCTGCATACTGAAGGGTCCCAGGTTTGATTCTCCTCAAGGGCACTTAACTCGGTTGCAGGCTCCTCCCCATCCCTCAGCCTGGTCAGGAGGTAACCAATCGATGTTTTTCTCTCCCATTGATATTTCTCTCTGTTTTCCCCTCTCACTTCCACTCTCTGAAAGTCAATGGAAAACTATCCTCAGGTCAGGATTAAAAACAAAACAAACAAAAACGCTCTAAATTGATTCATTTTAACCCGAGACTGGCTAGGATTAAATTGAATTGAGCATATATCTGAGAAATTAAAATTCTATTTATAGAAAAGAAAGAACATTGCAATTTTTGTTAGCACACTCAAATTAGTAAACTATCGGATTTGTACCCATACAGATGTTAACACAGCTGGGTTTTCTCTTCCTTCCTTCCTTCCTTTTTTATCTTTTCAGATTTCCCAGATGGAAAAAAAAATTGTAAACCAAAAACAGATCTTCACAAAAATACAGGAGGCCAATAACCCCCGGAAACTGCAAAAACAGATCCACACATTAGAGACACGTTTGAATCTTGTACGTAAAGGGTTCTCTGCAACTTCGCAAACATCTCTGCCTCTTTTTGCTCAGAGTAAAGAATGATGTCTGTGGAGCCATTAGCGGAACATATATACTCATTTAGTAGACAGACTCAGGAGGTGGTGAACTAATGGTGTACATCTAGATGAGGCAGCCTCTTAGAATTTACCATCCGCTCACTCTGTTCCACTCACTCTGTTCCATCCTCTCTCGTTAGCCCATTGTTACCCAGGGTGCCTTTCTCCTTCTTGCTCTCTGCATCTTAGCACATGCAGATGCCCGCATACCCTCTACTTCTCCCCTTTTCCTCCCCGCTTTCTGGGATGCCTACTATTAGTTTCCTGCTTCATAAACTCCTACTTGTTTTCAAGAAGTAGCTCAAATATTACCCTTCACAGGAAGAATCAGTTAGATTTTCCTCCCCCATGCCAATCTGCTCATGCCTCTATTAGAGCGAGTGCCTTTTGGTTGTCATTGATGTCTCTGAGAAATAATAGGCATAGATATGCATACCTTGATAAGAAGAAAATGTTCTTTTCTGATCACCTTCGGTCTACTGTGATTTTGGCATTAAGCAGGATTTTGTTGCAAACTGGTATAAGCAAAAATAGCTAATGTATGGGTCATAGAAGTGAAAGTTTTAGAGAAGAAGTGGTACCTTCAGGCATAGGTGGGTGTAGGTGCTCCAAACATGTCTTTAAGGACACTTTATCTGTCCCATTTTCTTCTCTGGGTGGATGTCATTCTTGGGCAGCCTCCAATGGGAGCAGACATCAGCAGAAAGGGAGTCTCTCTTTCCTAAGAGCTTAGACACAAGTCCAGGGTTCTCATGGAGCCAGCCTGGGTCCCGTGCCCATCCCTGAAACAATCCCTGTGGTCTGGAGTCATGTGGCTACCCTTAGACTGCATTCCTCCCCCCACTCCTTCTCCCTCCTCCCACCAAATAGGGGAAGGCAGCTCTATCCAAAGATGTGGTCTGAGATTGAAGGAGAAGTGGTCCCCGTAGAAAAGCATAAAGAAAGGGAGAAGGAATGCTGGGAGGTACAAACAACACCTTCCAGGCTGGCTTGTGAGATTGCAGCTCCCAGGACACGGGCCAGAAGAGAAGGAAAGTGAATTGATTTGGAGGGAAGCTTATCACTAACTCACTACACAAAGATCTTAGCTTTGCCAAAACTACGACCAGCAAGCTTTACCCAGGAGTGGCTGAACCAAATCTGACCTGGTCTCTTGTCTGCCTCCCTGCTATAGCCTGGAAACTGCCTGAGGGCAGGGCAGTATCTCTTTAATATCCCTGCACCGAGATTTGCTGCTATGCGCAGAATGCCTAGGATGCATGTTAAAATGCAGGTTCCTGAGCCCCTTCCACAATTACTGAATCAGAGCCTCCTGGGCATAGACATAGACTGCACTATTTTTAAGAAAATATATTTTTATTTATATTGATTTCAAAGAGGAAGGGAGAGGGAGAGACAGAGACATCAATGATGAGAGAGAATAATTGATTGGCTGCCTCCTGCATGCCCCCTACTGGGAATCTAGTCCACAGCCTGGGCATGTACCCTTGACCGGACTCGAACCCAGGATCCTTCAGTCTCAGTAGGTTTGATCCACTGAGCCCAACAGGCTAGAGCTGCACCATTACTAACAACCCCAGTGAGGCTTAAGGCGGTTAAGAATCAGTAATGCCTGGCACAGTGGGAGGCTCACAGTTGGTCTCAGCAGACCTCTGTTGATTGAATGAATTAATAAATGCATCCATGATTTAATGATGACTAGTCTGTAGAGGTCGGCTTTTTGTTAGAGGTCTATTCAGATTTCCTGTTTCTTCCTGAGTCAGTTCAGTAGTGTTTTGCTTCTTTAACACTCTACAAAGCACCGGACAGCCCCCACCACAGTGCATCATCCAGCCCAAATGTCAACAATGCTGCATGTGAGAAGCTCTGCATTGAAACAGCCCCATCCTAACTTCTTTCCTGTCATCAGTTTACTGAAGAGACCAGGTCAATTGTCCTGTAGAAAGTTCTACTTTCTGGATTTGGCTGATTGCTCCTCGTGCTATCATTTAACTTGTTCCCCTCTCCCCTGTAATTACTGAAAACCAGAAGTTAGGTATAAAAATACGGGAGAAATTTGAAATCCAGGAGAAGTAACTTGTCAAAGGCCACCGAACCAGTTGGTGGCCAACTTCGGCCTCTCACGCGGTGCTGCAAGCCACTGACCCTTGGGCCTGGGGCGGGAGGTTGGGGGAAGACCTCCCACCCCTCCGGCTGTTTTTTGGAAGCTTATCTCAGGCCCTAGGAATGAGCCCTGTTTTGAAGCACATCCCTCCCCCCAGGTCACCTCGAACTTTAACAAGATGCTGACCACCAACGCTAAACTCCGGAAGGAGATTGAGGACCTGCGGTATGAGAAGGCAGCTTATGACCACGTCTACCAGCAACTCAATCGGCGCCTGTCAATGCAGAAGAAAACCATGAATGAGGCCATTGAGCAGTCCGCTCAGGCCTATGAGCAGAGGTGGGCTGAGGGAGAGCCCCTGGGGGAAAAATGTCTCTTAGATCCCCGCTGAGCATCTAATTTCCTACTCTGGGCCACCCCTGCCTCCGGTGCTTATGTGTTAAGGAACCTTAAATCATCATAATAACTCTAAGCGCTGACTGTGTGCCAAGCCTGATGCTAGGTGCTTTGGTAATATTTCAACCCTCACAAATGCCATAGGAGTTATACCCCCATTTTATAGACCAGGAAGTGGAGGCTTACAGATGCCAAAATACCTGAGATCCAGATAAATGGCAGAGCCGAGATTCAAAGCTCTATGCTATATTATCTCCTGCAGGTGCCCCTGCCTCTAGTCTTAGGAGTCTCTCATAGTCTCCTGGCTTTACACTCACACGGCCAAAAGACATGTAGTTCAGCAGTGAAGAGCACATGTTTGGAGTCAGTGAGATCTGGTTCAAATCCTGGCTCCAACACTACTACATTGTAGGACCTCTTTGGGTGGTAGTGAGGATTAAATAATATATATGTATTAAGGAGTGGCTGGGACATAGTAATTGGCAAGTGGTGGTGATGGTGATGGTGACAATGTTGATGATGGAGGTAGTGATGGTGATGAGTGTTCTGGTGGTGGTGAAAGAAGAAGAATTTCCCGGGAGTGTCTAGACTTGGTAGCTTCTGTCATTCAGGTAAAAAGCATTGCTCCTTTTCTCTTTGATTAAAGGAAGTGATGGTCATTGGCAGCAAGTTTCTCTGGGCTGGCAGGGAGAGGGGAGGGTCCTCTGGACACTCAGGCTCTGTGCCCCCTTCACCCAGACTGGAAGCCACAGCTCGAATGGCTGCCATGAAGGATCGCCAGCAGAAGGACATCTCTCAGTACAACCTAGAGATCCGAGAGCTGGAGCGTGTCTATGACCACGAGACCAAGCTCAAATCCTTCCTGCTCATCAAGCTGAATGATCGACTGGAGTTCGAAGAGCAGGCCAAAAAGGAAGAAGGTAAACTCTCCTGAGGGCAGAGGGACCGGATGATAAACCAGGCTGAGAAGCTTTGCTTCAGCCCAACAACCATGGAGAGCCACAACATGTAAAGGGGTCATGTGACCAGATGTGCCTAGAAAGTCCTTCTGATTGCTATCTGGGGACCAAATCAGAGAGATAAGACTGATTCAGGAGAGTGGGAGCTAGTGCAGGTATCCAGGCTGGAGAGAGCAAGGTTTAGAGAACTTTCTTGTGTGTGTGGTTTTTTTAAAAATATATTTTATTGACTTTTTTTTACAGAGAGGAAGGGAGAGAGATAAAGAGTTAGAAACATCAATCAGCTGCCTCCTGCACACCCCCTACTGGGGATGTGCCTGCAACCAAGGTACATGCCCTTGACCGGAATCGAACCTGGGACCCTTGAATCTGTAGGCCAACACTCTATCCACTGAACCAAACCCGTTGGGACTTTGGTTTTGATTTCATGAATCTGCCAAGTTCTGAGCCTGTCTCAGGCCCTGTCCCCAGGGCTTCCTTGAATTTCATTCTGCTCAAATGTCTCATCCTTTGAGAGGACTTCGCTGACCACCCAGCTCCCCATCACAGCACCTCCATTCTCAGGCCACAATGGTAGTTATTGGATGTCTTTTTCTTTTTACTTGGCTTTCTTCTTTTTGTCTGATCCCCCCACCAAAGCTCCATGGGGCAGATTTTGTACCCACAAAGTCCTACTCAGTGTCTGGCACATAGTAGGTGTGCAGTTAAGATATTTGTGAAGCAACTAAGGAGTGAAGTTCCTGCCCCATCTCCTAGGAAAGCCTAGCATCCTCCCCAAGGTACAATAATAATAAACAGAACACATCTCTGCTGGGCGCTGTACTGAGTGCCTTCCTTTCCATGTTCACATGGCTGGCTTTTCCTTTCTAGCTCTCAAGCCAAAGAAGGGCAGGAGGAAGAGCAAGGGTGAGAGTTTTGAGAGCTATGAGGTGGCCCACCTCCGGCTGCTGAAGCTGACTGAGAATGGGAACCTGAATCAGCTCATTGAGGAATTTCTGGCCAAGGAGGAAAAGAACTTCGCCCGGTTCACATATGTCACAGAGCTCAACAATGACATGGAGATGATGCAGAAGAAGACTGAGAAAATCCAGGTCAGAGCCACTCTTTAAAAAAACAACTTTTTAAAAAGTTGATATTAGAGAGAGAGAGAGAGAGAGAGAGAGAGAGAGAGAGAGAGAGGGAGAGGGACACAGCAATAATGAGAAGAATCATTGACCAAGTACCTCCTGCATGCTTCACGCTAGGGATTAAACCCGCAATCCAGGCAAGTACCCTGATCATGAATTGAACTGTGACCTCCTGGTTCGTAAGTTGACGCTCAAACACTCAGTCACTGAGCCATGCTGGCTGGGCAGGGCCACTCTTCTTCCCTAGGCCTGAGACCAGCCCGCTCCCACAGCAGCCTTCCTCACTGGGGGCTCTTCGGAACACTCTTTGAGATGCTCTGCAACAAAAGAGCCTCAAGGTCAAATCAACTTGGGAAACACTACATTTCCCCAATGTCTTGCCTGCATTTCACCTTCCTGGAATTGGTATTTGCCTTTCAATTGATGTACACGCTTAATGTGGCCATGTCCCCTCCCTCCAAGTGACATCTGTTATCCATGGCATGTTTTATAATCCAGGGTTCAGTAAACTATAGCCATGGCCAAATAAGGCCTGTGGTCCATGAGCTAAGAATGGTTTTTATATTATTAAAGGGATATAAAAAATAAGAATAATATATAAGACAGACCATACATGGCCTATAAATCCTGAGATCTCTGTCTGGCTCTTTGCCTCAAAAGCTTGCTGCCCTGTTAATCAGCAGCTTCACGGAAGTGAGAGGAGATGGCCAGTTCATCTTGGGGAGGCCTGATGTCCATGAACATTAGTGAATGCCCTAACAAGTCCTGTGGCGAAGAAACCTGTTTGCCTTTGTTGGAACCTGCCATGTCCCAAACTTAATTGGCTACTTATTCCCAAGAGCATATGTAAACAAAGGATAGAGTCTAAACTCAGGGTGACACTCCAGGTGCTTCAAAATGTAGCTTCAATCTGCCTCTGCCGGCTCCGCTCCCATTATGACCCCTAAGGCTCCCTCTGCAGCTGCCAGACCTCGCTGTGCCATGCATTTCCCTCCCCAGAGGCTTTCCTTGTGCTGCTGCTTCCTCTCCATCCCCTTGCCCTTCTTCTGATGAAATGCTGCTCGTTAGTCCCTGCCCTGCACAAATGTCATCTCCTCTGGGAATTCATTCTTCCCTCCGAGGTCTCAATGTTCTGTTTATAAGACAAGAGGAGCTGCTTCCTTTTGTAATGTCACTGTTTCCTGAGCGTGGGGCTTGTGTAAGTAGATCACAGCTAGAATATATATGTGAAACTTTTAATTTACCAGCGATGCATTAATTTGAATGAGAATTAGGAAAAATGTAGCTTGCAGAGCACACTTGTGACTGGGGTATTATTAGTGTGATCGGCAATAATAGTAAACAAATAATGAACAAATAATAGTAAACAAATAATGATCAACATATTAAAGTTTGGTTGAATTAAAGACTATTTACAAAGAAAATTAAGAAGAGAGAGTGCAGGACCAGCAAGAAGAGAGGGCTCTAGAACTGGTGAGGTGAGGGGAGGAGAGCAGTTTCTGGAATCAGGAGCGAGGTGTGTGGAGAAAGCTGTCTGTGTGCCCTTCCTGGAGAGATGTGACCAAAGTAGTGACCTGCCAAGGAGTGGGCAAGTAACCCCCAACCTCACTCTCCTTCTGCCCTGTAACCTCCAGCTGGTGTCTCTCATTGGCTAGACCCAACCCAAGCCAGAGGGAAGGAGGTAGACTCTGGGAGAGATGGAGGATGTCCAACTCACAGTGTATTCCCTCTGCATTCCTGATGCCCAGGAAGGCCCTGCACACAATGGAAGGCACATAATTGACCTGAACCTTCCCATTCACCTTGAGGGTGCTCTCCTTCCTTCCATTTGCCACACAGACTGCCTCTGGCATTGGGAGGAAGGTGTCTGATGAAGATGGCCAAATTCTCACCCTTTCTGGGCCTCAGTCTCCTCATCTGTAGAGTGACTACTTGCATTAGAGCAGTAGTTTCCAAGCTTTTATAAAAAATCTATAGAACATTTTTGTTTAAACTCAGGTTATGAGGAAATACCAGTAGAGAAACCAGTGGAGCGGTCCCTGATGAAAGGGGGGCAGGTGGATGGGTGATTGGAGGAGGTGCCTGAGACCTTACCTTTTGGTTTTCTGTGGCATCTCTGCTCAAACTAGGGCTCAGGTAAAAACAAAACAAAACAAAACAAACAACAAGGTCAAAACAATTAGGATTCTAACATCTGCCTTCACCCCTACCTGTAGGGTTGTGGTTAGAGCTATTGGTAGGGCTGGTTCCCCAACAGGATGTATGCAGCTTTCCTTCTTTTTTGCCTGGTCTCCCCACCCCCAGATTAAAATTTTATTAGCTGCTTGCATTTAAAAATGAAACTCTGGATTTCTCATTTCTCTTGGAAAATCAGATTTGACAACTCCTGCCCACTTTCGCTGGGAAGCTTAGTCCCCTACCTTTATACTCCCCCAAGCCTGCCCTCTTTCAGCGAAACAGGTTGGGTTTGAGTTTGCCATCTCCCATGTAGGTGCTTCACCACTCCCCTCTGGTGGCCATATGCAGTATTGCATGGACAGTCTTTGAATACAAAGAGATCTGAAGGAACACGGAAGGATGGTCTAGGAGTTGGCAGGACCCTGAATCCTTATTTTCCAGGAAGAGTACCTTACTAGTCCCAGTAGGGTGACAAAGGCAAGCCATAGAGAGGGATTTGAGGAAACTAACCAGGCCAGGATGGTTCCCCAACAGAATTGACCTAGATCTTTCCCATTCACCAGGATGGTACTTATTCTTAGCTACACAGCCTGTTCTAGCATTAGAACAGAATGTGTCTGATGAAGAAGAGGCAGGTCCTTGTCCTTTTTGGGCTTCAGATTTTCCACCCGTAGAATGATGTTTGGACCAGAACAGTAGTTTCTGAGCTCCTTTTTGAAGTTACAGATGTGCCTTTGGGGGTTTAAATAGAGTTGCAAATGCTTGTTGAATAAATCCTGAAAACGCTGCTTTCCACTGAAGCCTTAATATGTTAAAAATCTTAGAAGAGAAAGATATGCTCATAATGAGGAAATTTTGAAACTACCTAAGGATAGAAAGAATTAAAAAAAGACACACCCATTATTCCATTGCCTAAAGAAAATAATTTTTGAACTGTTTTCTTCCGATCTTTTTTGGTGATGCTTTAAAAACTTCACATAGTTATTGTCACACATTATGCATAAGATTGTATATAATAGTTGAAAAGATGATCTTTGGGTTATTTGTTCGTTCAGCAAGTTATTTGTTGACATCTACTATATGCCAGTCTCTGCCATGGGCACTGGTAATGTGGCTGTGAGCAAGGTGACAAAAAGCTCTTCCCTCACGGAGCTTCTTTCCTACTAGGGAGAAGTTAAGCTCAATCAGACTTGTAGGTGAGGGAATAAGCGTGCAAATCTTTGGGGGATGACCATTCCAGGCAGAGAAAACAGCAGTGCAAAGGTCCTGTGGCAGGAGAGTGCGAGCAGGCTAGGGTGCCTGGATTGGAGAGAGAGATGGGGTGGGGGCTGAAGTTCCAGAGGGGAGGGATGCTATGGGTGCTGGGCAGAGTATATTTCCAGAAGAGTTTTTGGCAGTCACGCTGAGAAACAAGAGCCGTGTGAGAGTTCTGGGCAGGAGAGGAATGCCACCTACTCAGGTTATGTATGAAATTTGAAAAATACTAAAAAGTATAAATAGAAACCCCAAATCAAGAAGCATCCCATCACCTGGGTACAGCCTTGGTTAATCTTTTGATAGATTCCTTTTCCTTTAAAGATGGGAAATATAATCTATATGCCTGTGGGAAAATGTAATTCAAGAGAATGTAAAGTTTCCAGGTGATTCTGGTTCATGCTAGAGCTTGAGAAGCCCTGCTCTGGAGTTGCCTGCCCATTACGGTAGCCACTCACTACATGTGGCAACCTAAGTTTAAATTAAATTAAATTAAATTTAAAAATTAGTTCCTCAGTGGCACTAGCACCGTGGTCAGCAAACTGCAGCTCTTGAGCCACATGGGGCTCTTTGGCCCCTTGAGTATGGCTCTTCCACAAAACACCACGGCCTGGATGAGTCTGTTTTGAAGAAGTGGTGTTAGAAGAAGCTTAAGTTTAAAAAATTCGGCTCTCAAAAGATATTTCAATCGTTGTACTATTGATATTTGGCTCTGTTGATTAATGAGTTTGCCGACCACTGCACTAGCACATTTCAAGTATTCAGTGCCCACGTGTGGGTAGTGGCTGCAGTACTGGATGATGCAGACAGGGCATTTCAACCATCACAGAAAATTCTATTGACTACCCCGTTCTAGATACTTATCAAGAAATAAATGAGCTATCCACCCTCCTATTCTCGCAATGTATTTTTGTTGTTGCTGCTGTCTGGTGCAGTATTCTTTTTAAAAATATATGTTTTATTTATTTTAGAGAGAGGGATAGAGAAATAGAAACATTGATGAGAGAAAAACATCAATCGGCTGCCTCCTGTATAACTTCTACTGGAGATCGAGCTCGCAACCCATGTGCCCTGCCCAGGAATTGAACCAAGCGGTTGCTGGTTCATGGGTCTACTCAACCACTGAGCCACACTGGCTGGGCCCTCATTTTTTTTTTAATTAGGAAACCTCCAGGGGCATAAGAGGGGCTCAGGAGTTCTGGGCTCCTTGGATTGGATAATTTAAATCCTCACAAACTCTTTGAGGCACAGCCTTATTTTCAGGTGTGGCGGGGAGGGGAGCACCCACTTTTTCTCATGGTCTGTTATTTTTCTCGAGCAGGATGAGATCCTCTTCTTGCAATCCCAGCAGAAAACATCTGATGATTATGACCTCTCTGTCACAAAAGAGCTGGAGGTAAGACCAGGATGGGAAGGAAGGGACACAGGAATTTCCATTGTCTGTCTGTCAGGCAGCCTGTCAATTGGTTCTTAGGAAGAGTAAGACAACTGTCCTGTGACTCTCTACTGCCTGAGTCACATCTTGGCAGATCTGACCCTTTGTCACAAGCAGCCTCTGCTACAGGTATTGCTGCAGAATTTTGTCCCTAGGGCCATTTTGTCCATTTAAATACTCCCCCACTTCAGGGAGCCTAGCCCAGGCCCTTGCAGCTATAAATATATCCCAGGTTGGCAAATTGCAGACAGATCTCTGCCTCAGTCTCTTTTTCTCTCCCTTGTCCTGGCTGTAGACTGTTCTCAATCAATAATAGTTACTACAAACATATTTTGAGCAAGTACTACATACCAGTTATTAGGCTAAGTGCTTTGCTTGCACTCATTTAATCCTCACATCAGGCCTATGATGTAGATGCTCCATTTTACAGATGAGGAAACTGAGGTTTGTAGAGGCAAAGTCACTTGACCAACATCATGGAGCTGGAATACTGTATGAGCTTTGCATTGTATTAGGTGCCAATAACACGGACCCAAAATAACTGGGGCCTAATCAAGATGGAAGTTTATTTACTTTGTTAAGAAATACGACTGAAGCCATGATGTCACCAGGGACCCAGGCTCCTCTTTTTTGTTTTGCCATCCTTCTTGTTTGGCTTACATTCTCAAGAATGCCTCTTAGTTGTGCGAATGAGTATGGTGGCCGATGATCCAGCCATTATACATATATATTGCCTTACTGGTTGAGTCAGCCAGCTTGAAAATTCTTTCCCGGAACTCTCAGACAATGACTTTTGTGTTTACACCTCACTGGCCATTCCTATTGCCAAGGAGAGTTGGAAATACAGTTTTTAGCTGGGCGCATGGCCACCCTAAGTACAGTCAAGGTTTTGTTATCCAGGTATAAAGGGAGAATGAATACCAAACATCTGCCAAAGATGTGAATTCAGAGAATTGACTTTAAAGCCCCCTTTTAATCCAGTGGTTTCTGGGCCAGGAACTGTGTTCCTAGGTCAGTAGTCAGCAAACTCATTAGTCAACAGAGCGGCAAACCACGGCTTGCGAGGCTCAGTTTGCTGACTACTGTCCTAGGTCATTCCCTTCCCTTCTCTGTGGCTTGTTTCTGTTCTTGGCATATGCATCTGGTAAACAGCTATGGTGGTGCCATTCTCCAGTGGGCCACTAGGGGGAAGCAAAGCATATGATGCCCTTTGCGCTGCTGCCGCTCAGTCCAAGTGTGAGGAATTAGACTTCCAGGCAGAACCCAAATCCAAGGACACCCTTCCCACGCTGGGCACAGACTTGCAGTCCCATGTCCTCGGCTTTGGGTCACCCAATGTCCAGGTGCTTTCTTGAGGTTGGGATTTTGCTGCTCTGCATCTCTGGCTTTTGAAGGCCTAAAGGGGGGCAGCTTAGGGAAGCTGGGCTCATCAGGCAACCAAAGCATCTCTCCCCCATCATCTTTTCGTTCGTTTGACATTAAAGGGACTTCTAGAGGCCTTTTCAAATGCAAAAACAGGAGGATTTGTCTTAATAGCCTTCCAGCTTTCTTAGTTCTGTTTCCATCAGCCCTATTCTTGGAGCCTTGCCACACACTTTCTCCATTTCTGGGAGAAAAGGTGGGGCCAGTCTTTGATGGGAGGGTTTAACATTGGAGTTAAGCAACCAGGCCCTGGAAACAAATGCTTGGCTGTAACTCTCGGGAAAGTCACTTCCTAGCTGTGTGACTTTGGGAAAGTTATTCAACCTCTCTGAGCCTCAGTTTTTTTCACCTGTAAAGTGGGGGTAATAATTGTTCTCACTTCATAGGACAGGTACTTTCACCTTGTTACTAATAATAGTCCAAGTAAAGAGTTGAACCCAACGTTAGACAGCTGGATACAGGAGAGCTACAAACAAGTTTACTTTTCTTCTCTGACCTCAATATTCCTCATCTGAAAAGTGGGTCAGTGTTGTGAGGATGAGTTGAGATGGTGCATGTAAAATGCCTATAACATTTTAGGTGTTGGACATATATTATCATCATCACATTAGGCTTTTTTTTGGTGAACTTTTTAAAAAATACATTTTTGTTGACTTTAGAGAGAAAGGGAGAGGGAGAGAGAGATACAGACATTAGTGATGATAGAGAATCATTGATTTGACTATCTCCTGCATGTCTCCTACTGGGGATCAAGTCTGCAACCCAGGCATGTGTCCTTGACTGGAATCGAACCTAGGACCCTTCAGTCAATAAACAGACACGCTCTATCCACTGAGCCAAACCAGCTAGGGCAAATTGTGAACTTTTGATGCACCTTTAGAATGGGAGGGAAGCTCTTGCTGAACTATGAGAAAAATGCAGTCCTGGGCACTAAACATTCTAGTAGCTAGGACAGGAAGCTGCCTGATGCAGTGGTTGAGAGACTGTTGGAATCCTGAATTCCCTTTCCTGGCTGTGTGTCTCAGAGCCTCAGTTTCTTCACCTGGAAAATGGGTGTGAAGGGAGGGCTGATCCCTTGTAATGCTTACCTGGGACAGAGCCCTGGGGAATGGGGCGGGTCCTTACAGGGCCCATTTTACCTTTGCAAGTTGAGGACTCAGAGGGCTTTCTGGAAGTATTGGAGCATTCAACTGAGCACTGTGAGTCTCAGCTTGGGCTGCCAGTCAGAATCACCTCAGAGGCTTTAACATACCTGATGCCCAAGCTGCACCCCAACCAGTGACTCTGAATCTGAAACTAGAGTCTGTGCAGCAAATATATATATTCTATATATTTAATTTATTTCAGAGAGGAAGGGAGAGGGAGAGAGAGAGAGAAACATTAATGATGAGAGAATCATTGATCAGCTGCCTCCTGCACGCCCCTCACTGGGGATTGAGCCCTAGCCTCTTGATTCATAAGTCAGAGCTCAACCACAGAACTATACACCAGCTGGGCTGCCCAGCAAATATTTTAAAGCCCCGAGATTATATTAACTTGAAGGCAAGCTTGCAATCCAGTGGACTTTAGAGGTTTTTTGGTGTTTTTTGTTTGTTTGTTTGTTTGTTTTTTACAGAGAGAAAGGGAGAGGGACAGAGAGCTAGAAACATGGATGGGAGAGAAACATTGATCAGCTGCCTCCTGCACACCCCCCACTGGGGATGTGCCACAACCAAGGTACATGCCCTTGACCGGAATCGAACCTGGGACCTTTCAGTCCGCAGGCTCTATCCACTGAGCCAAACCAGACTTGACTCTAGGAGGTTCTTAAGCTTTGTTGGGCGTTAGGATCTGCTGAGGTTCATTACAACACACATTGCCAGGCCATACCCAGAGCCTCTGTTTAGTCTGCACTGCAGCCCCATAACTTGTATTTCTAACAGGTTCCCCATTGAAACTGACACTGCTGGTCTTAGGACCCCACTTTGAGAACCACAGGGCTAGCCTGTGAGTGGTGAAATTAGTTTTTTGGACTGCAACCAGCATTTAAAAAATAATGAGACAGCCGAGACCGGTTTGGCTCAGTGGATAGAGCGTCGGCTTTTGGACTGAAAGGTCCCAGGTTCGATTCCGGTTGGGGGCATGTATCTTGCTTGCGGGCACATCTCCACTGTGGGGCGTGCAGGAGGTGGCTGATCGATGTCTCTCTCTCATGGATGTTTTTGACTTTCTATCTCTCTCCCTTCCTCTCTGTAAAAAACCAATAAAATATATTTAAAAAAAAATAATGAGACAGCTCTAGCCAGTTTGGCTTAGTGGATAGAGCATTGGCCTGTGAACTGAAGGGTCCCAGGTTTGATTCCGGTCAAGGGCATGTACCTTGGTTGTGAGCATATTCCTAGAAAGAGGTGTGCAGGAGGCAGCTGATTGATGTTTCTAACTCTCTATCTCTCTCCCTTCCCCTCTGTAAAAAATCAATAAAATATATTAAAAAAAATAAGACAGAATAAAAAAGAAAATATTAAAACACACAATAAGAATATTGACTTGTGAAACTTTAATTTCATTTGATTAGATAATATATAAGAACCACACACATACACATACATATGTAGGTAGGTAGGAAGGAATTAGGCTGTAACTATAAACTATATTTCTTCCTGTGGGCTATAATTTTTAATAAATGAATCACCAGCTTTCAATTAAAAACAAAAAACTATCCCATGCCCTAGCTGGTTTGGCTCAGTGAATAGAGCATTGGCCTGTGAGCCAAAGGGTCCCGGGTTCGATTCTTTCAAGGGCACATACCTTGGTTGCAGGCTCCTCCTTGGCCCAGGCCTGGACCCTGGTTGGGGCTCATGCAGGAGGCAACAAATCAATGTGTTTCTCTCAGATTGATGTTTCTTTCTGTTGTTCTCTCTCTCTAAAATCAATGGAAAAATGTTCTTCGGTGAGGATTATAAAAAAACACACAACAAAAACAACAACAACTCACTACTCAGTACACATATAGATATACATACGTTATATATATATATAATACATACATACATTATATACTAGTATACAATAAAACTTACATTAAATAATACTTATCCTGTTGCCTGCAGTGCATACTAGTATGTATTTTTCTCCTTCTTTTCTGTTCTACTTCATTTTTAAATGCTGACTGAGGCTCATTAATTGATCTTGCACCCCCTTCCAGGTTTGAAAACCTGCAGTTTGGAGACCCTGGCCCCAGAGGGTCCTGAACCCTCACCCCCACTGAAAGTCTTTAGGGTGGGCTGACCCCAAAGTGGCAGCCTGGCTGACTTGGGGTGGGAATCGGGGTCTGCCACCAGGAGAAAATACAGAAGACCAGAGAGGAGGCGGATATGTATGAGGACAGCTACAAGGAGATCCAAAAGACCTTGGAGAAACTCAAGAGCTCAGTGGAGAGTCTTTTTAAGAAAATAAATTGTGATTCCACCAAGATCCTGGTGAAGTTAGGGGAGACAGGGAAAGTCACCGATATCAACCTTCCACAGTACTTGGGTGAGTCAAGCTGGGGCCCCTTAAATTCTTAGGAACCATTTCCAGAGTTTTTTGTCACCAGGCATGAGGACTTGTTTTTGTTTGCTTGTTTGTTTTTGTGGTAGTAAGTCTGGTGGTAAAGCACTAATGCTCGCCTGCCTGGGTTCAAATCCTGATTGTACTCTTACAAGCTGTGTGACTTTGGGCAACTTTCTGAACCTCTCTGTGCTTTAGCTTTTTCATCAAAAGAAAAAAAGAAGTGCCCTAGTTGGTTTGGCTCAATGGATAGAATGTCAGCTTGCTGACTAAAA
>PVJN01026311.1:0-29183 GCA_004026805.1 Lasiurus borealis | reverse complement strand
TTTCAAGCATGGTGACACACAGAAAGTTTGGGAAGAATAACCAGACACTGTGATGCCTGGGTTGAATACCTGAAGAGTAAGAAGGAATTAGCAAGGGGAAGTGTGAAAGGAAAATATATTCAGGCAATGTGACCAACATGTGTGAAGGTGCAGAGAGAGAAAACATGGCTCAGACAGAGCTTCACTTGGCTCAGTGAGGATGGAGAATAAAGGGTGGAAGAGGATGGTGTGGAAATTAAAACCTGGTGATCAGGACTCTTATTGTCATGCTAAGGTAAGGACGGGGACCTATGTCTGTTTTGTCTTTCATGGGACTTAGAGATGGATACATATTAGTTGAAGACAATGAGGAGCCACTTAAGGATTTTAAGCAGGGGAGTAAGGTAATCAGGTTTGCAAAGGAGACAGGCATATTGGGGTAAGGCTTGAAGAGGGTAAAAAATGGAGACAGGAAAACCAGGTAGGCATCTGTAATGATCTAGCATTCAGTGGTCAGCAAACCGTGGCTCGAGAGCCACATGTGCTCTTTGGCTCCTTGAATATGGCTCTTCCACAAAATACCATGACTTGGGCGAGTCTATTTTGAAGAAGTGGTGTTAGAAGTTTAAGTTTAAAAAATCTGGTTCTCAAAAGAAATTTCAATCATTGTATTGTTGATATTTGGCTCTATTGACTAATGAGTTTGCCGACCACTGATCTAGGTGAGAGATGAAGATGAGCTGAACGAAGGTAGTACCAGTGTAGATGAAGAGAAGTGGGTGAATATAGGATCAGCACATTGTATAAGAGAGAGGGGGCTGCAATTTTGAGATCAAAGTGTATGGTTACTTTTCTGATTTTTCATGTGTACTGCTGGCTACATATAGAAAGTATTGATTGTCCTGGCCAGATAGCTCAGTTAGTTAGTGCATTATCCTAATATACCAAGGTTGTAGGTTCTAACGCTGGTAAGGCCACATATAAGAATCAACACATAAATAAGTGGAACAACAAATTGATGATTCTCTCTCTATATCTCTTTCTTCCTCTATCTTTCTAAAATCAATCAATTAAAAAATGTTTTAAAACACTGGTTAACCTGCAGATTCTTCTAAGTCATAGACTCAGACTATAAAGCTGGGCAAGATGCCACTTCTTAGGTCCCTATAGAACTTTTCTTGTGCTTATTCCCACTGCCTCTTCTGTGCATAGGAAGCAACAAGTAAAATATAATTCAAAAAAATGATGCCATCTAACTACTATAGGTGGCCAACTTCCTTCCACACAAACAAATTGGGAGCCCCCATCTTTCTTTCTTTATAGAATGTCTGAGGGACCAACAGAGATTAATTCAAGTCCTTCTTGTGCAGAAGAAAAAGCCAGAACTCCAAGAGGTACAGAGACTTGCCCAAGGACAGAACTATAGAGAATCAGAAATAGCTAAGAACACAAGTCCCCCTTTCCCCTTATTTTTTTTTCAACTAAAAAATATGAGCGTTTTATTTTCATCTGTTATTCCTTTAGCATAAGCATGTGGTCGTACTCCATCCTGGGTATACAATGACTGTGATTGTCTTCAAAGGCATGCAGTAGGTCTTGGAATTACACTGTTTCATTCCATGTCATTTTGTTGTAATATTGATGAGAACACGTTTATGTTAATAAGCCTATGATGAAATTGGTTTTATCATATGTCATTTCACTTGAAGTCAAAGAACCTATCAAGGATGTTAAGTGAGGACTTACTATATTTGGCTCAGGCAGCATAGAGCTCAGTGATGAGGACTCACTTTTGTGGACATCCATTGTCTCTACTGTGCATCATTCATTCTTCCTTCTGGTAACAGTCTCAGAGAACCAGCCCTGCCCATTCTTAGCCATGTGTTTCAGGGTGAGCCTTCGTTTGTTTAAATCAGTTAGAATATCATAGTAATTGGCTCAGGAATGAATACATAACTCCATCAAAATCAATGACACATGTTGAACCTTTTGGATTTTAGGGAAGAGAAGCCTTTGGTCCTAGAAACCTTTAGAACACACTTGCTCTCTTCTGGATGGTTTTTATGAGGACATGAGGAGTAGATCTGAATATTGTAAAGGAAAACGTTGGAGCTTCAGGAAATCCAAAGATGCCTTGGATGCTGAAGTTGACCTTTTTCTTCTTCTTCCTCTTTTTAAAGAGTACCTTTCAGCATTTCATATAATATTGGTTTGGTATTGATGAATTCCTTTAGCTTTTTCTTTATCTGACCTTTAATTCTGAATGATAGCTTTGCTGAGTAATCGTGGTTGTAGGTTCTAGCTATTAATCACTTTGAATATTTCTTGCCACTGCAGTCTGGCCTGCATAGTTTCTGTTGAGAAATCAGCTGAGAGTTGTATGGGTGCTCCTTTGTAGGCAATTAACTGTTTTTCTCTTGCTGCTTTTAATATTCTCTCTTTGTCTTTTGCTCCTGGCATTTTAATTATGATGTCTTGGTATCCTCTTTGGATTTCTTTTGTTTGGGGTTCTGTGCACTTCCTGGACTTGTAAGTCTGTTTTTTTCACCAGGTCGGGGAAGTTTTCAGTCATTATTTCTTCAAATAGGTTTTCAGTATCTTGCCTTTCTCTTCTTCTGGCACCCCCATAATTCTGATGTTGGTGTGCTTGAAGTTGTCCCAGAGGCTCCTTACACTATCTTCACATTTTTGGGTTCTTTTTTCTTTTCCAGTTGTTTTCTGCATCTTTGTATTTCAAATCTTTGACTTGATTCTTGCGTTCCTCTAATCTGCTGTTAGGTCTCTGTATAAAATTTTTTATTTCAGTCAGTGTATGTTTAATTTCTAGTTGGTCCTTTTTCATCTCCTCTTGGATCTCGCTAAATTTATCCATCTTTACTAGGAAATTATTGATAAACCTTATAACCGTGGTTTTGAACTCTATATCCAGTTGTTTGTTTTCCTCCATTTATTTCGTTTGTGATCTGTTCCTTTGTGTCCGCATTTTTGCTGCTTCCCTGAGTTGGTAGAGTAGCTTTGTGTGCTAGGTGTCCCATATGGCCCAGTCACTCTGCCTCCCCAGTTACCTGAGGTGGACTCTCTTGGTGCACACTCCTTTGTGGATTGTGTGTACAGTCTTGTAGTTAAGGCTTGATTGTTGTTGGTATCACTGGGGGGAATTGACCTCCAAGCCAATTGGTTATGAGGATCAGCTATGTCTGACCCAGAACTTCTGTGCTGGACTCAGCCTTAAGACTTGCAAAATTGAAAGCATAACCAATGAACATAGACACTGGGGGCTTGGGGTATGCCTGGGAGGGTGGGGGGGCAATGGGAAGATATGTATACATGTAAAACAAACAAACAAAAACTCTTAAAAAAAAAAGACTTGCAAAATTGAAAAACCTCTGTGCTCAGCTTGGATGGGGCAGAGTCTCAGGACTGAGCAGACAGCCTTGGCTTCCCATCAACCCTACCCTATGAGGCCACTGGGTCTCAGTGTCCCTTGATAATCCCTCAACCCTCTGTGTGCACTCGCACGAGCACCTCCAGACCTCTGCCTTTCGTGGCTCTCCTGAGTTTCCGTGCACTCCTTTCTTTTCCCAACAATCCAGACTCCCCCCCATATGAGTCTGGTTCTCACCTAAAACTGGGGTTCAGTGCAGTCGGAACTGGAATTCAGTGCAGTAGGGAGTTTTTGTCTCCCTTCCGCTAGAGAAAGCCAGCCAAGCACTCAGCACCCATCCTTTCCACACGTGTGTCTCTGTACCTCAGCTTTTTGCAGCTCCTCTGAGTCTTCGTGTGCTCCTCTCTTTTCTTCTAGTTGTAGAATTTCCACTCAGCCAGCTTTCCTGTGGTTCTGAATGATGTCTGTTCTCTTTTAGTTATAGTTTTGAAATTGATGTGTAAGGCAGCAGTTTAGCTGTTCACCTATGCTGCCATCTTGGTTTCTCCCCTTTCCCCTTCTATTAGGAATTCCCCAATCTTATTAATAGAGGAGCAGGAAGGTGGAAGGTGAAGCCAGGAGTTGTAACTCACCAAGCCAATTTCAGCCTCAATCCTCATTCCCATTTCCCCAGCTTCAAAGAGAATATAGATGATCATGGACTCCACCTAGCAGGTCAGTGCAGACTTTGACAGCTATTGCACATTTCTCAGCCTTGTTCCTGTGGGTATTACCTTTTAACACTAGTATTAATACAGTCCCACGTTTGATCTTTCTATCCTCAACCTCAAACTTCTACTTCCTTATACCATTCTGTCCTTTTATACCCATAAGTCATCAAAATGTGTTCAGACTGTTAATATTTTTGTGTCCGAATTTCATCTCTGGCACCAAGAAGAAGTATGATAAACATAGCTCTAAGACTCTTGGTTCAGAAAATAATGCTGTGGAGGATAAGGTGGGCAAATTGAAATCCCTCCCTCAACTTCACTATCTCCAGTCTCCTCATGTTTCTATGGAAAGGGAACCTACTGAGGAAAACATGTTGTCTCCTTGATTCTATAGGCAGCCCCACTCCTGTCTCAAGGCCTGCCTTCCTACACCCTGGTCAGGAAAAGGAGCTGGGAGGTTCTATATATATATATATATATATATACACACACACACATATAGTGTGTGTGTGTGTGTGTGTGTGTGTGTGTGTGTATAAAATATATTTTTAATGATTTCAGAGAGGAAGGGAGAGGAAGAGATAGAAACATCAATAATGAGAATCATTGATCAGCTACATCCTGCATGCCCACTACTGGGGATTGATCCACAACTTGGGCATGCGGCCTTGACCGGAACCAAACCCAGGACCCTTCATTCCACAGGCCTATGCTCTATCCACTCAGCCAAACTGACTAGGGCAAGTTCTACTTTTGCAATTTCCTCTTTTTTGCTTAGCTCTATCACATCTAACCAAATCAACACTTATTGTCTTAGAACCATAGTGTTTATATTTAGGAGTGTAGGATACAATTCCTTTTTCCTCTATCATTACACCTGGCTTTTCTGGCTTTCAAATGAAAATGCTCCATTTAGAGATTTTGGCTTATTTTTCCCCAGGCAATCAGTAGGAACTTTTTATCTCCTGGGTCACAACCTGGTCAGCGCTCCAACTCACAGAAAATGATCAAAGACTGTGTATAATTTTACCTTTATATTAATTTGCACATGATTCATTTAAAAATGGGAGAAAAAAACACCTGAGCTATCCTCCCACTCCTCGTTTTACTTTCTCCTCAGAGCATATCTGACATACTATATAGTTTTTCATCTCTCCACTCTTCCTTCTTTTCATAATCTTTCTCTCTCTCTTCACTAAAATGTAAACTTTTGAAGATAGGACTTTTGTTTGTTTTATTCATTACTTTATCCTCAGGACCCAGCTCAGTGCCTGGCATATATTATATACTCAATATATGTTGAATAAAAAAATCGTTGACTAAACAGTTGATTTTTCCTTCCTTTTCTCTGAGGCCTACCACTTCTCTCTTGCTACAACATTTTTCCTTTGGTTTAACAGCTAAAAGATCAGATGACCATATATTTTACATCATCTCTAGAGGGGAACTTCATAGTGGCAGGGGGTATTTCTTCTCCACAATGACATCTCTACCTACTAAAATCATATCTTTTTGGCAAATCCTACCCTTCTTCTCTGTGGCACCATCCTTTAGTTTTCCATGGGTAATCTCACAGGAAGGTTAACATTAAAATAAGCATAGTATTTCCTTGGCAAAACTGGCTTCCTGCCTCTGCTCCCCCTCCTTTTACCCCTGTGGATGAAAAACGGATGCTGTAATAAGCTATAAATTCTTAACTGGGCAGGTCATGGTAGATAGTTATGCCCCAGCCTATTAACTTTTCGAGTGAAAACTTTTTAAGCAAGCCTTGCCCATTGTTCTTATACATCTAGGTTAACACACCTTTGAGATGCCATAAGTAATACTCAAGACATAACCACTTTTAAGAAAACATGTTTGAATGTGTTCTGCTTTCTTCCATGCTCATCTAGTTTTCCTTACATTCTCTCTTTAATTTTAAATTCATAAAAGAAATGCAAACTATTATTCTTTGGAGCATTTTGAGATCTTGCTCCCCAGCATATGTCATCAATTTGACTCAAACTCATAAAAACTCTCTACAGCTTTGGATATTTCTTATGGTGATAGCTTTCTTACAGGAAGTGCTTCTTGAACTTCAAATGCTGCCCTGGATGTGTCACTTAACCTGGTTTTGCCTTGACAAAAATGTCAGGAGTGGCCAAGCATGGGAACATGAGGGAATCCTTCACTTATACCCTTTAAGATGGTCTTCAGTATCTAATACTCTTGGGAAGGGCTGACTAGGTACTAACTCAAACTTTACCATGGCCTCCAAAAGCACTACCCTCCTTGTTGTGAGGCCTTTATTTTACCTGCTGAACCACAATTTCTTCCTCTATATATAGTTCCACCTAGTTCATAGGACTAGATGTGGGAATCAAATGAGATAACTTGAGTGAGAGAGAATCCAAGATGGTGGCATAGGTAAACACCTACATGGCTGCCTCACACAACAATTTCAAAACTACAATTAAAAGACAGAACAGACATCATCCAGAACCACAGGAAAGCTGGCTGAGTGAAAATTCTACACCTAGAAGGAAAGAGAGGGGCTCACAGAGACCTGGAGGAGCTACAAAAAGCTGAGGTACAGAGACGCACGCGTGGAGAGAACGGGTGCTGGAGAACCTGGCTGGCTTCCTCTGGTGGGAGGGAGACGGAGACTCCCAACTGCATTGAACCCCTTATCCTACGGCACTAAACCCCATGTCCAGCCAAAACTCATGTGTGTGTGTGTGGGGGTGTTGGACTGTGAAAAGGGAGAAGTGCACGGAAATTTAGGAGAGTCGCAAAAGGGCAGCAGTCTGGTGGCACGCACAGCACTGTGCGCAGAGGACAGATTGCTGATTGTGCCGCAGGCTTTCACAAGTGGGCAGGAGACACACCCTCCCAACTGCACCACTTCTGACTCCACTAAACCCCAGTTCTGGGCGAAACCCTGGGATCCAGACTCATATGGTCCTGGAGTGCAGGGGAGCCAGAGGGGCAGCAGTCTAGAGGCACTGCGAGAGCGCACATGCACAGGGACCGCTCCAGCGATTACCCAGTCACGTGAGATCCAGGGGCTGACTGGAAGGCAAGGCGGTCCGTTAAGCCCTGAGACTCCACCCATCCCAAGCTCAACAGAGAGGCTTTTGCAGTTTTGCAAGTCTTGTATCATAAGGCTGAATCCAACACAGAAGTTCTCCCAGCATAGTGAAAATGCCGAGACAAGGGAAGGGATCACAAACAAAAGAAATGGAGGAAAACAAACGACTGGATATAGAATTCAAAACCACGCTTATAAGGTTTTTCAAGACTATTCTAGAAAAGATGGATAAATTTAGCGAGACCCAAGAGGAGATGAAAAATGACTAACTTAGAGATGGAAAAGGACCAACTAGAAATTAAACATACACTGACTGAAATAAAAAATATTATACAGAAACCTAACAGCAAAAGTCATGTAAAAAATTCGAAATATAAAGATCAGAAAACACTCAACTGGAAAAGCAAGAAAAGAGAATCCAAAAATGTGAAGATAACGTAAGGAGTCTCTGGGACAGCTTCAAGTGTACCAACATCAGAATTATGGGGGTGCCAGAAGAAGAGAGAGAGCAAGATACTGAAAACCTATTTGAAGAAATAATGACTAAAAACTTCCCACATCTGGTGAAAGAAATAGACTTACAAGTCCAGGAAGTGCACAGAACCCCATATTAAAGGAATCCAAAGAGGACCACACCAAGACACATCATAATTAAAATACCAAGAGCAAAAGACCAAGAGAGAATATTAAAAGCAGCAAGAGAAAAACAGTTAATTGCCTGCAAGGGAGCACCCATATGACTGTCAGCTGATTTCTCAACAGAAACTATGCAGGCCAGATGGGAGTGGCAAGAAATATTCAAAGTGATGAATAGCAAGAATCTACAACCAAGAATAATCTATCCAGCAAAGCTATCATTCAGAATTGAAGGGCAGATAAAGAGCTTCACAGATAAGAAAAAGTAAAGGAGTTCATCAGCACCAAACCAGTGTTATATGAAATGCTGAAAGGTACTCTTTTAAGAAGAGGAAGAAAAAAAAGGTAAAAGATAAAAAATTATGAACAAATACGTATCTATCAACAAGTGAATCTAAAAATTAAGGGAATTAAAAATTTGATCAACAGAATAAACTGGTGAATATAATAGAATCAGGAGCACAGAAAGGGAGTGGACTGATCATTCTCAGGGGGAAAGGGGTGAGGGGTGTACAGGGAGAGACTGGACAAAAATCATACACCTATGGATGAGGTCAATGGGAGGGAGCTGAGGGCAGAGGGAGGGGTGGCAGGCAGGTGGAGGGGAGCTATGGAGGGGAAAAAAGAGAAACAAATGCAATAATCTGAATAATAAAGATTTAATTTTTTTAAAAATCAGTAAAATATATTTTTTAAAAAAGAGATAACTTGAGTGAAATACCCAATACTGTCCTTGACACATCTAAGCAAGCACTTTGTAATACATTAACTTTTTTCCTACTAGGTGATCGTCTTTTATTGTTTATTCTGTTGGACCAACTTCATATAGCAGCTGGCAGTTAGCTTCTGCCCAGGAAATATGACTTGGCCATAGCAATGTAACATGAGGTGCAAGATTCTGCGAAAGGGCAGCAAGAGGATAGAGACAACGGAAGGGTGCCCCGAGGCAGAGTGTACCCTGGACGGGGCTCCCGGCCAGAAATCTACCCTTAGTTTGACAGGTGCGAGGGCCCCGCGAGGTTTCCGGTCAGAACCCTCCCTAAATTCCGAACAGGAACAGGCCCAGGGTCAGCTCCTCAGGCCACGGATGAGCCATTTGCCCCTTTTTCTCCCAAAGCCGGTGTGAAACTTCGATTAAAAACCACTACCTGGAAGCACACACGGTCTTTTGTTTTAAGGGTTACTCAGGGGTTAATGCTACCGCAAACCGGCGCTAAGGACCTAGTAGAAAAAAGTGAAGTAATTTTTGCTTTTGCACACCGCCCACCGTGTGCTAAGCCCGGACTCATCAATCCGTGAAGTGAAAGCTACTACTTCTGTTTTAAAGGGGAAAACCGGAGCTTAGCAATAGGACTGACTCGCTCAAGGAAAACAGTGACGAGTGGACCCAGAGGTCAAACCCCGGTTCCGCCCGGCGCCCGCGTGCTCTCCCCCCCGCAGGCCGCCACAGGCCGCGGCGGGGGGGCGGGCGGCGCCGGGCGCCGGGAGGGATGACGTCGCCGCGGCGGGGCGGGGCGGGCTCGGGCCCGGAGCGCAGCGACCCCGCCCCGGAGCCGCGCGGCCGGAAAGGGGAGCAGGGCGCGGCCCGGCCCGGCCTCACGTGCTCCGAGCCCGCTCCGCTGTCCGGAGGGCCTGCGAGTTAGACCCCAGCACGGGTCCCACCCGCCTGAGCGCGCCAGAAGTCGGTGCCCAGACTAAAAGCAGCTCTAAAGGCGAGCCTGGGGCGGTCCGGCCGGCAGACGACCTCGGGAGAGCCTTGCGCCTCGTCGCCGGCGCCCCTACCCCGCCGAGACCCGCCTCGTCAGCACCTTCCCCGCACCTGGGCCCGGGGTCGGCCCCACATGGGTCACGAGGCGGGCGGTGGAGCGGGCGCAGCCCAGTCAGGCCCCGCGGGGTCCTGCGCCCCGCAGTCCCCTTCCTTTCTCCTCCCCGTGTGCGCCACGTCCGCGGCTCCGCCCCCCAGCCGTGCGGGGAACCCCAGTGTCGTCACCGCTCTATCACTCCCCTTCCCGCGCTCTCCAGAAAAGACGCGAAGGTGGGTACGTGTCGGGGGGAACCAGTGCGGCTGCGCTGAAGCCGCGACCACAGAACGTCCCGCGACGCCGCCTGGTGGAGGAAGAGCAGGCGCACTGGCCGGGAGCGGCGGCGCCGGCGAGAGGACGTGACTGACGTCATCTCGCGGAGGCGAGGAGCCATAGCCGCGTGACCGCCTCCCCGATGCGGCGGTCCCCGTCTTCTCCTCTTTTGAGTAGAGTATGGAAGCTTGATTTATATGCCCCTTCTTTTGTGGTTGTAACCTTGCCATTTTTCGAGTTGACCAAAGTAAGTGTCATTATAGGAAATTTAGGGAGATGAAGAAAATGAATACCAGCGCCCCTCCCTTCACATATATATATTTGCGATCTTACCGTATAACAGTGGTATTGGCTACAAAAATTCTCAAGGATTGCCCTACCTGGTTTGGCTCAATGGATAGAACGTTGGCTTGCAAACTGAAGAGTACAGTTAAGGGTTGAGACAGCCAATCAATGATTCTTATCACTGATGTTCCCATCTCCCTCCCTTCCTCTCTGAAATCAATAAAAATATATTTGAGCATCATTACAGCCTCACAGCTAAGTTAGAAAAACACAAAAGAGAAGAAGTGCCAATAGTAGGCGAAAGTGTAATGGTTACTTATTTAATGAGCGTGTCCTATTTACTATGCACATGATCCAGGTGAGAAAACGGGCTCAGAGGGTTAATCAGGTGGCAAGGTGGGGGTTTGAACTCAGGGCTTCAAATCTGAAACTTTAGGATGGTGGGTTCCTGGGGAGGGCAATGGGAAATGCGCTGGGGAAAAGGCAGAAAAACGGCAGGGAAGTTAATATGGTTATATACTCACTGTCTACTTCTGGGCTATGCAGTTAGAAATAGGAGCAACTTTGTGGGAGCATGCCATAAAGCTGTTCACACTAATACACTGCCTTGAAACATCTAGCTCTGTGCTAGCTGGTACCTTAGCCACATGCAGGAGCAACTATTTGCTGCCACTGACCTCCAGCCCTGCGCCCATTAGTGGCAATGAAAGGTGGTCAGGCATTAAGTCTCCTCAAAGTGCAGTCAGTAGTCTAGTAGCATCTCTACAGTTCAGTACTTTCTGCATCCAGCTTGATGATACAAATAGAGAATCTTGGACCCCATTCTAGAATTTCTGAGTCAGAATATGTATTCTCACTAAATTCCTGGGTGTTTCCTATGCACATTAAATCACTGTTGTAAAACAAGTCATTCTATTCCTTGATGAGGCAGGTGGGATGGTAGTAAGATCTAGAGGACGGGTAGGCAGACAGGGAACAGAGTCAAAGAATTTAACATGAATATCAAATTAGTAATATCAGAAAATATCATAAGATACAAAGGAGGAAAACTATGAACTCAGAATCTGAGAGAAAAAAAGAAAAGAAAAATAGGTTGGAGTAGGCAGGTCCATTTTGGGGAAATTTACCAAACACAAGAGCTATTCTCTGGGGTTTCTGTGTGTGTGTGTTGTCTATGTCCTATGATTGAGAGGGTCCAAGTCACTCAAAGGACTAGAGGAAGGCAACCCCTGCCCATTTCCTCACTTTTAGCAGGTAGCTTTCCCTGGGTTCTAGTGGAGGAAAGTTCTGGGCTCCTTCTGTCATAGAAACTGGCACTGACAGAACAGTGCCAAGTTCTATCATATACACAATTTGCAATCTGTTAACTGTGTGTGTGATGTGTGTGCATGTATATGTATGCACATGTAGGCTAGAGGAAAGGGCAGGTTATTGGCAGACAGACATAGGAATCAGTGAAAGATGGGGTGGACTTATGTGATTGGGAATTGCTGGGCCCGGAAGGCTACAGGGCTAATGACATCTGATACCTTGAGAGAGCTAGGTGGTAGGCCTGGAGTTCTTGGAGTCAGATTTTCTGGAGGTCTCCTGCCTATCACTCCTCTAAATACTAGCAAGCTGTTGAAATGACAGCAGTTCTGATAGGACACGGACGTGACAAGTTAGAACCAAACTGTTCTGGGTGGAGTAGCAAGCGTTCTCACAAGGTTAAGAAGCCCAGTGTTGCCTGGAGCAGCAGTTAAGGCAGCATCTCTCATAGACCCATTAACACACTCAGTCTGAATATGATCAGTCTGTGCACTAGACAGGTAGCTATGCAGATATGAAGATTTTGAACTATTTACTCTAGAATATAAATGGTGGCTGCAGTGTAGAAGGGCAGCAGATGGCAGCCTGGAGAGACGGCAGATTCCAATGACTATGAAAGAGATGTGCAAATGGATAGTATAGATGGAAGTGTGGATTGATGGGAAAGCAGTTGGCTGCAAGGTTTGAAGAGCACCGCTCTGATAGCATATGGGGTGAGTCTGAAATAAGATCAATGCTGATAGTGTCCCAGAGGTATCTGGACACAGAATGGGTGCAGAGGTCCTCCTGGTACTCCTGATAGAAAGGGTCTCAAGTTAGAAAAAGGGGTCAATATAACAACCCCATTCCAGATATTGATGGGCTGAGGTGATCTTGGGTAAAGACCTTAGCACTTGAATGGGAACCTCTTTGGGTGGATAATTTGCCTCAGCCATATATTTTATGGCTCCTGTGGTTCTCTTGAGTCAGACAAGTATTGCTAGACTCAGGCATTTGCCTGTCATTCAAGTCTATGAAATACATAGTTTATAATCTGGGTCAAAAGGCTATGATCAAGCCAAAACCGGTTTGGCTCAGTAGATAGAATGTTGGCCTACAGACTCAAGGGTCCCAGGTTTGATTCCGGTCAAGGGTATGTACCATGGTTGTGGGCATATCCCCAGTAGGGGGCGTGCAGGAGGCAGCTGATCGATGTCTCTCTCTCATCGATGTTTCTAACTATCCCTCTCCCTTCCTCTCTGTAACAAATCAATAAAATACATTAAAAAAAAAGGCTGTGATCAATATCCTCAAAATTCTCATGTTGAAAGAGTTCTCAGAATGGGCCAACCACCATATTTCTTTGAGTGTTTTTGCTTTTCAGGCAGCCTCTCTGCCTAACCTAGTTTTAATTTCTCCTCTTCACTATATACCTATACACCTAAAGCCCAGTGTAAGTTCTAAGTTCTCTGTGAGTTTCCCTGGATTAAGGATTTACCTCACTCTTTGAAACACTTGGGAGCTCTCCCCACATAAGCCTAGTCCTCAATCATACAAGCTAGACAATTAATTTGCCTATCTGTCCCCATCTTTTAGGGACATAGCTATCCCCTTTACCAAAAATTCTCACTTCCCACCCTTGGCCTGTGCACTGAAGGGTCATGGGTTCAATTCCTGGTCAAGGGTACGTACCTGGGTTACAAGTTTGATCCTGTATTCCAGAGGCAACCAATTGATGTGCCTCACACACATTGATGCTTCTCTCTCTCTTTTTCTCTCTCCCCGTCCCACCATCCCTTCCACTCTCTCTAAAAAGCAATAGAAAAAAAAATCAATCCTAGGGTGAGGATTATAAAGGGGGAAAAAAAAAAGCTACCTCCCAACCCTCCTCAAAATCAGGCCAACTCCATTTCTTGGGAGGTTTTGCCCTGTGGATCAGGGAGTGTAGAGCAGTCAGTCCTGCTCTAACATTAAAGCCATATTTTCAGGCATGTCAGGAGCCAGAATCCTACCAGAAGCTCCAATAGGGACAAAGATAGGTCAGATGGAGCTTGGCTCAGAAGCCTACCTAAACCCCAGGTCTACCCCTGTTGGTTGTCCAGCCCTATTTTAGTGTCTATGAACTAGTTAGTCATTCCTATTTTTGCCTATACTGCTGAGAGTTGGGTTTTTGTTATTTGATATTAAAACCAAGAGACTACTTCATTTGGATTTTTCTTGTCTTCCCAAGGTAAATGAATTATAAGGAATGTATACAAAGGAATATGATAAATTGTGGAAATAATATGTACTTTGGAGTAAAACATAACATTATTTTTAATGCCATTTCAAGCAAGATACTTAACCTCAGATTGTTTCCTTTAATTTTATAAAAGAAGGAGTAAATACCTAAAACTCAAAGAATAATGAAGACTAAATGAGAAAATTAATTAAGCAGGAATGCAAATAAAAGTACCTGGCACATAGTAGTTATATAGGAAATGTTCGTTCCCTTTTCTCCTTGAAAACAGGCTTCCACTTCTGTGTCTTTCATATCTCCATTCTGGGGTCAATGAACTCAGAAGTAGGAAATGAATTTTACCAGATGTTACACTTTTTCAAAAAGAAGGAAATAATACAAGCATTAGTTTGACTTGTCAATATCCCCTTGATATCTAGACATCTTTTTCCTATTACACTGTAACCTATATTCATCCCAAAGGTTCATAATTTTAAAATCAGGCCAACATGAAGTATAATTTAGAAAAACTAAGACACTGTGCTTTATTTGATAACAGAATAAAAGGGCATGACTGGAGCTCTGCCAGAAGGGTCCTTAATATTCTTCCTAACCAGGATGTTATTAACATTTCAACACTGTTAGTGTAAAGTGGAGTGTTGCTATCTACTTCAAAGGTTGAGACAAACTATAAAGGTGAATTCTTTAAGAAAGAAAATGAGCTAATTTTCTTTTTGTTCCTTTAAACACTCTAGCCAGAAATACCATCCCATCTATAATGAGGACTAAATACAGCAGCACCAAAAAGGCCATTAACAGAGTTTTTCTTCAATAGAATCCACTTGTATGTGTTAAGAAATTGCATCTTAGCTAAAAGCAGTTCACGAAGGACCTAACTGGTATTTAAACTTGTCAAGGGGTGGGGATGTGCAAATTTAGCAGCAAAAGACACCACTGTTTTGCCTCAAGGGAAAGTTATGGTGGTCAGAGGAGCCAGTTCCAAGGGCTGGTCCAGAGAAGGGCGCTGGTCTTGGTACTCCGCCACATGCCCATTCCGGTGGTGTCCATACTCAAACTTGATCCGCAGCTCGCCAATCTTGGACTGGGGAAGGATATCTGGGATCCACTCAATGATGAAAGGAGTTGGCTCCTTTTGATCTGGGGAAGTGTTGCCTGAAGACAAAAAAAAAAAAGAACAAGAAAGGAACTAATCAGTATAATTCCAAATTTTGAGTCTGGACAGATCTCACTCTGTTTGGGAATAAAAAAGGGAAAGAAAAGTTAGTTTTTTTGAAAAGCTATATGAGAAAAAAATAACAAGGAAAAACAAGAATCAAGGGAAAGTAAGAGGAATTACTGTATCCAAAAGAAAATTTCAGGGAACTGTGTGGCATCCTTGAATAAAATAAGACCGAGACATAAGAAAAAGGACCAAAAGAATCATAAGGCAAGTCCCAACTGAGAGGAAAGGACAGTTGGATGAGATTAAAAAGGAGACTAGTAAAAAAAAAGTCTTGATAGGGTGGTTTAGTTGGATGGAGCATTATCCCATAAGGTGGTGAGTTCAATTCCTGGTTAGGGTGGCATACAAGAGGCAACTCTCTCCCTTACTCTCTATAAAATCAAATTTTTAAAAAGCCCAACTGCCATAGCTCAGTGGTTGAGCCTCAACCTATAAGCCAGGAAGTCACGGTTCAATTCCTGGTCAAGGCACATGCTGAAGTTGTGGGCTCAATCCCCAGTGTGGGGCCTGCAGGGAGGCAGCAGATCAATAATTCTCATCACTGATGTTTCTATCTCTCCCTTCCTCTCTGAAATATATATGTATGTATGTATGTATGTGTGTGTGTGTGTGTGACTGTGTGTGTATACATATATACATATACATACATATATATGTGTGTATGTATGTGTGTGTATGTGTATGTATATGTGTGTATATATATATATATATATATATATATATATATATATATGGCCATTACATGTTGAACTTCCCATTTTCTCCAATGAACTCATTGTTTCTAACAATCTCCTTTAAACAGCCCCATTTCCTCTATAAAAGAAGAGTTCCTCTCTTTTGTTCTCTGGACTTGCACATGGTTTGCAGGTCCTGAACTGCAATACTTTGCTGTTTACAAATAAACCCACTTTGCTGGAGAAATATCTGTTTAAGGTTGATACCTTGAAATAAAATAAAAACATATTTTTAAAAAATACATAATGTTTCATTTTAAAGCTATGTAAGACTTTATATTAAATAAGTAACATCTTTGCCAGCTCAAATTCATATAATTGATTAGTGATAATTATGGGTTCTTTGTCTAGTAAAAAAATATTTTTATTGATTTCAGAGAAGGAGGGAGAGAGAAATAAAAACAATGATGAAAGAGAATCATTGATTAGTTGCCTCCTGCATGCCCCACACCAGAGATCAAGCCCACAACCTGGGCATGTCCCATGACTGGAAATTGAACTGTGACCTGGTTCATAGGTTGACGCTCAACCATTGAGTCACACTAGCCAAGCTCTTTGTCTATTTTTAATAAAATAATTTATTTTTATATTATACTAAATAAAAACATTTTTATAGCCCTAACTGGTTTGGCTCAGAGGATAGAGCGTCAGCCTGTGGACTGAAGGGTCCCAGGTTCAATTCCAGTCAAGGGCACATGCTTGGGTTGTGGGCTCAATGTCCATAGCTGATCAGTGAGTCTCTCTCACCACTGATGCTTCTATCTGTCTCTCTTCTTCTTCCTCTCTCTGAAATCATCAAAAATATTTTTTATGTACTCACTTCAGCAGCACATATACCAACATTGGAATGATACAGAGAAGATTAGCATGGCCCCTCCACAAGGATGACATACAAATTCATAAAGCATTCCATTAAAAAGTATTTTTTTAAAAATATGTGTATAGTACTATATAAATACTAACGTATTTGTATAATCTATAATAAAAGCACAATATGCTAATTAGACCAGACATTCTTCTGGACAAAGCCGGGGCTGTGTGGGAAGCCCAGGTCGTGGGTGCCAGAGGGAAGCTGGTGCCAGCATCTGGGGAAGGAAGGCCTACTCTTGCATGAATTTCATGCACCGGGTCTCTAGTAAATAATAATGACAATTATAACAAGTAGCACTTAATGAGCACCTTCTGTGCCATGTATTACCTTAAGTGATCTACAATGGATTAATTTAATGCTCTGCAACTCACTACGAGACAGATTCTGTGATCCCTATTTAGAGATGAATAAACTGAAGTGAGGATAGATGAAGTCTTCCTGCTTAGTTACACAACTAGTAGGTGGATCTGACTTGAACTTCAGGCAGTTTTGGACTCCAGAGCCTACACTTCTAGCCATCTAATACTCATCTCTTTTTCCAATGCCTAGACCATCATCTTTTTCAGGACAGTAAACTGTATCACTTTTGTTCATCATTGTACCCCAGGACTGCATAGTGCCTGGTTCATAATAGGCACTTAATAAAGACTTGTTGAATGAAGAATGAATGAATGCCAGCCATAATTTAAATTACCTTCATATTACCATCTATCAAGCAGGCCTCATTCACTTACCTAACTGTATACTTATTCTTTTTGGAGAAATTTAGACATTATAATTATTTTGTCATATTCTTATGACTATATTCCTACACATACACAGGGTGTCCCAAAAATGTATACACACTTTAACAGCTGATAGCTCTATGTTTCTTTCTTTTCAGATTCAGTTTATTGGAATTAATAATTATTCCAAGTGTGTATACATTTTGGAGGATACTCTATTTTTAAGGGAAAAGAGGTATGATCCCATGTTTTAGAAACTCATGTACAGAAAAGAGTCTAGAAAGGGTTTATCAAAATCTTAATAGTGATGCTGTTTTTGTGGGTGTGATTACAGATGGTTATTTTTCTTCTTTATAAAATCTATGATTTCTCTATATTGAATACTTATTACTTCTATAATTTTATTTTTAAAGCTCTGGCTCAAATGAAACGAAATACCCTCTTTCATGATTACATTTACAAGATAAGCAAATGTGCCTTCTTTATTTAAGGTCAAGATCCAAAGTCTAGGACAATGTATTGCACATAGTTGACCTTGACAGGAAGATGCACTATTGAAACCACCAATCACTTACCAACTTTGAGAAAAGTTTTTAGTTCCAAGGGTCGCAGCACTGGTTGTTTTTCTATACGACCGTAGGTTTCTGCTATGCTCTCTACTTCCACTTTAGGGCATTTAAACAGCTCATAGGTCCCATCCCGGTTCTGGATAAAACTTCGGGTAATTTCCAAGGGCATCTGGACATGGAGACAATACCAAGAAGGGTGAGAAAGAAAAACTTTCTAAATAGACAAACACTTGGATGAGAATAGATAGTTTATGTATTCACTGTTCCTCATTAAGCACAACCAAATTACTTTTAACTTCCCCTTGTATTTTCAACTAAATCCTGTCAACAAATCTGCCTTGTTTTCCTTATACCATTCATATCTTAGCTTTCCTTTTTTCTGTATAACTTTAATTTGAACCCCAACATCATCATGTCTACAGGACCACTATTGGCATAGACCTGCTCTAAATTTGTTTTTTGTTTTTTCCCTTCCCCTACTTATCTGCTAGAACATTCTCCTAAAAACTCTATTGATAGCACCTACAGCTGACCTCACCATCCTGTGTGCTTCACACCATCCTTGGGACTGAGCCAGACAGAACTTGAACTGAATTTTGTCTTTGCCACTAAACAGCAGGGTGAGCATCTCATAGCCTGTTTCTCATCTGCAAAATATATGAATGAGGTGATACAGGTAAATAACGCCCAACAGATAGAAGCTCAATGATCATTAGCTATTTTCCCTCACTTGACTTTGCTTTGGGTTGCATATTGCCTCCCTAAATACCACTTATTCCAGGATAGAAGCTGCCTCTGTGATATCTTACATTTAAGGAAATTCCTCAAATGTCTTTAGTGCTAACATAGGCCTTTTATTCTTCTGAACATAAAGCTACCAAGCAATTTATTCTTCTTCTGAACATAACAATGTCTTGAAAATAAGCTTTTCTTAACACATCAAATCACATTATACTAATTTTCTACAATATTCCATTACTGTAAGAAGGGAAACCCCTCACATTTTCAGGGTCTGCTGAACAGAAATGTTTTAAAATATCTTTCCCTTGTGAAAAAGAATACAAACTAAGGGTCATATTGCAGTTTGGGGAGGAGCAATTAATTTCACAAATGGTCCATCATCTCAAATTATTACATACTTTTTAGTTAATTTAGGGCTCACCATAAGTAGATCATTATTTAATACACAAGAAAAATAATTCTTGCTTTCTGATCCCAAAGGCAAAGAAAAAGAATACTCCAATTTAAGATACCTTTTGAAGCTCTAGGGAATACCCATTAAAACTGGAGTCAGCACTATAAAGCCATGAATATTTCTGAATAACCTTTTTTTTTAACTTTTATTTATTAAATTTATTGGAGTGACATTGGTCAACACGAACAATTTCAGTTGTGGGTGTCTGTGTTACAATGAATAATCTCTTAATATGAAAAATAGAAGTATCTTTGGTGTCTGTAACTCAAGGAATTGGTACAAACATACTTCCCGAACTTGCTTCCCTCTCTTCTCCTCTCTTCCCTCCCACTGTTGAAGAAATAAACTCTTACCTCAGGGGTATCTAAGATTTGTTTAACTTGCAGGATATTAGTGATATGCCAGGTATACTTGGAAAAGGTTCCCAATGGCAGGGCATCTTTTCGAACAAAAGCTTCAATGTAAAAAGGGAACAAAATTAGCCTACCAAAACATAACATTCTCTTTCCCTACTTGTTACCCAGTTTCTAGAGATTTCAGGGCAGTATTATTCTTTCCTTATAGAATCTCAGCAAATTCCAAAAAGAAATTCCAGAGGCAAATATATAATAGGGTTTGACATAAATATAACAAATCAAGTGATAAAAATTTCTACTAAATGAAGTCTCTGATGCTTTGAGATAATATTTGTTACTTTAGAAACTTCTTTTTTTGTTTCGTAAAGCTACATGCACAGACTCCATTATAAAACAACAACTTTTTTTTTAAAGTATTTTATTGATTTTTTACACAGAGGAAAGAAGAAAAATAGTCTGAAACATCGATGAAAGAGAAACATCGATCAGCCACCTCCTGCACAACCCTCAATGGGGATATGCCCACAACCAAGGTACGTGTCCTTGACCGGAATCGAACCCAATGCTCTATCCACTGAGCCAAACCGGTTTCGGCATAAAACAACTTCTTACACCTCTTACAAATTTAGATATATTATCAGAGGTCAAATTATAGTCCTTAAATTTTTAATTACATGGAGTTTAAGCCAGCTCACATGATTGTCATTCCAGTGCCTTACCTGCAGGATTAGAAAGGGGTTCCACCAAAGAGCTGCAAAACTAGCTAAGGGATGAGTTAAAATTAATGTATTAGGCCTACAGTTTTGTTTTGTTTTAATATATTTTATTGATTTTTTGCAGAGCGGAAGGGAGAGGGATAGAGTTAGAAACATCGATGAGAGAGAGACATCAATCAGCTGCCTCTTGCACACCCCCTACTGGGGATGTGCCCACAACCAAGGCACATGCCCCTGACCAGAATCGAACCTGGGACCTTTCAGTCTGCAGACCAACGCTCTATCCACTGAGCCAAACCGGTTTTGGTAGGCCTAAAGTTTAAAATGGAAGAATCAACCTTGCTTGAAAAGTCAGGAAGACAAGCTGTGAAGACAAAGATTTTCTTGGCTCTAAACATAGTAATTCACAGCTTTCATTATTCAAATACGGAATTAAACTTCAAACCGTCCCTATTATATCATCAAATAACAATTTTTTTTAAAAAAATTATTTTTTACTGATTTCAGAGAGGAAGGGAGAGGGAGAGAAAGAAACATCAATGATGAGAGAAAATAATTGATTAGTTGCTTCCTGCACAACCCTTACTAGGGATCGAGCCTTCAACCCAGTCATGTGCCCTAACCAGGGAAATGAACCATTACCTCCTGGTTCATAGATCAACACTCAACCACTGAGCAACACTGGCCAGACCCATCAAATAAACTTGTTGGAAAAATAGCAATGATTTCTAGCTATCATTACTGAGTAATTCTTTCTTCTTCCTTTTTTCTCTCTTATTTCCTTTTGGTATCCAATAAGTTCGTTGAGATGTCTAGTAGAAAGACCTTATGTAAAACCAAGAAATAAATGCCAAAATAATGTATTGGTAAAGTGTTCCAAGCCTAAAAATAACTCTAAAATCTTCATCAAAAATTAAGAATCACAGCCAAAACGGATTTGGTTCAGTAGATAAAGCGTCGCCTGCAGACTGAAAGGTCCCAGGTTCGATTCCGGTCAAGGGCATGTACCTTGGTTTTGGGCACATCCCCAGTAGGGGCGTGCAGGAAGCAGCTGATCAATGTTTCTCTCTCACTGATGTTTCTAACTCTCGATTCCTCTTTTCTTTCCCTTCCTCTCTGTAAAAAATCAATAAAATATATATTTAAAAAAATTAGAAATCACAAAAAAATAAGTTTTAGTGTTCATGTGTGAGTGTGTGTATATGAGAGAGAGAGAGAGAGCGAGCGAGAGAGAGTATGTGCGTATTTAAATATATTTTTTATTTCAGAGAAGAAGGGAAAGGGGGAGAGAGAGAGAAACATCAATGATAAGAGAATCATTGACCAGCTGCTTCCTGCACACCCCCTACTGGGCAGAGTCTACAACCAAAGAATGTGCCCATGACCTGGTTGATAGGTCAACATTCAACCACAGAGCCACACCAGCTGGGCAAGTTTTAGTGGTTTTTTTTAATATATTTTATAGATTTTTCAGAGATGAAGGGAGAGAGGGATAGAGAGTTAGAAACATCGATGAGAGACATCCATCAGCTGCATTCTGCACCCCCTGCCCCCCGCCCACACTGGGGATGTGCCTGCAACCAAGAGACATGCCCTTGACTGGAATCGAACCCAGGACCCCTCAGTCCACAGACTGACATTCCATCCACTGAGCCAAACCGGTGTCAGCCAAGTTTTAGTTTTTGACACAAACTGTACTATGCCTCAAGAAGCCAGCCCAATAATGATTGGAGCCTGCAATGCTTTTGTTGAAATTGATTCATAACTAGAAAATATTAAACTTCTTGGTGGGCACATTTATTGCACTTCATTGTTCTTTTACCAAGACTGTGCTTTCTGAATTGTTCCATTAACTTGCACTGGAATAAATATGGGATTGCACTGAAGAATGTGATCATTATTCCAAGAACTGACTGGCTAAGGCTTTATGCTCTCAGCATGCAGCTTGAAGTCTTAATCCTAAAAATTCCACACAATATTTCCAAACATGATTCCCTAAGGATAAGACATCTGTGGCTATTGCTGAAGAAAAAATCCCATACCTGTAGTGGAGTTGGGAAGCCGTTTTTTTGTACTTCCAATAGATATTCTCTGTTGTAGGGCATCAAAAAAAGACTGAGGAATGTGGAACACCAGTGGTTCTGGTTTGCCTTTAGGAAATAAGAAGAAACTCATTCAGTTAAAACAGACCAAATTTTTAAGCCAGAAATTTGAGAGCTCCTAGTTGGAGGCGCAGTTAGTTCAACTACAAGCATAATGTTGAAACTGTGTTCATTTGCACTCTGCAGTGGCTACGCTTATGAAAGTATCTGGCAGCTTTGTTCAATGAATTAATGTTATAAGGAATTATCTATGTTGTCATAGTGTTAAATCAGAATGTCACTTCAAAATTCAGTTCTGTGCCAAAACTGGTTGGCTCAGTGGATAGAGCGTCGGCCTGCAGACTGAAAGGTCCCAGGTTTGATTCCGGTCAAGGGCATGTACCTTTGGTTGTGGGCACATCCCCAATGGAGGAACGTGCAGGAGGTGGCTGATCTATGTTTCTAACTCTCTATACTTCTCCCTTTCTCACTGTAAAAAAATCAATAAAATATATTTTAAAAAAACATACACAAAAAAACAAAAAAACTCAAGGGTCCCAGGTTCGATTCCAGTCAAGGGCACATGCTCAACAAAAACAACAACAATAGACAACAATTCAGAGAACTCTAGTCCAGCCAGTGTGCTTAGTGGTTGAGTGTTAGCCCTTGAACCATGAGGTTAAGATTTGATTCCTAGCCGAAACCAGTTTGGCTCAGTGATAGACTGAAAGGTCCCAGGTTCGATTCCAGCCAAGGGCATGTATCCTGGTTTCGGGCACATCCCCAGTAGGGGGCATGCAGGAGGCGGCTGATAGATGTTTCTCTCTCATTGATGTTTCTAACTCTCTATCCCTCTCCTTTCCTCTCTTTAGAAAATCAATAAAATATATTTTAAAAAAAAGAAAAAGATTTGATTCCTGGTTAGGGCATGTGTCCCATTTGTAGCCTTGATCCCCAGTAGAGAGCATGCAAGAGGCACCCGATCAATGATTCTCTCTCCTCATTGATGTTTCTCTCTCTCCCTCTCCATTCCTCTCTGAAATCAATAAAAATATATTTTAAAAACAAAACAGTCATAGCTGGTTTGGCTTAATGAATAGAGCATCAGCCTGTAGACTGAAGGATTCCAGGTTCTATTCCAGTCAAGAGCACATGACCAGGTTGTAGGCTTGATCCCCAGTAGGGGGCATGCAGGGGGCAGTTGATCAATGATTCTTTCTCATCATTGATATTTTCATCTATATCTTCTCTCTTCCTCTCTCTAAAATCAATAAAAATATTTAAAAAACAAAACAAACAAACAAAAAAACAACAGAGAACTCTAGCACAATTACTTTAATTTATCCTAATTTCAGCAACAGCCCAGTTGGGTAACCAATACTTACCATCAAATTGATAGTGCATGGTTTGATGGATGCGTTCTGTGACACTGGCCAGCCAGTCTTGGAAGGATAAGGTCACTTGTGCCTCATCTAACAGCTGACTACAGGCTAGTAAAAACAAAAAAACAACATTTTAGTAACTGTTATTTTTTTCTTACAAAAGAAAGTTAATTGAAATTTGAAAAAGTTAAGGCAATTTCACAGATAAAAAAAGAACAAGAAGCTGAAATTCGAAGAAATTAAGTAAAATAGAAAGTTCTAGAATTTTCAAGAAACCCATTTAGGGAAAAAGAAAGGAAAAGCTCTCAGATACTAATAGGTTCAAGATTAGTAACCACAGAAAGTTTGCAGCCTTTCAACACTAAACTGCAAAGTGAAGAATGGCCTTATATGGCTTTTGGAGATCTATAAATTAGTCCTAAACCTGATTAACATGTCTGTATGCATAGAAATATTCTATCCTATCCTATTCTATTCTATTCCTTTTCCTGAAATGTTTTCACATTTCTAATGCCATAATTACTATCCATTTGAAATTGAAATTCTCATTGGTAAATACATATAGTGATAATTTAGATTAAAAACTATTTTCTTTCTTCTTTGTGCCAAAGAAAGTGATGAGAATTTGTAGAAAACCTTCTACCTGATATAGGTGATCTGTTTATTTATTGACCTTCCAAAGACATTTATTCCTGGGATCTGTAAGTCCTTAATTAGATTTGATCTTGTATTATATATTTATGTATTGATCTTCAAAATCAGAGTATGAAGGCAGAGATGATATCTAGTTTTTTATTGTTGTTGTTGCTATTGTTTTTTAAACATATTTTATTGATTTTTTATAGAAAGGGAGAAGGATAGAGAGTTAGAAACATTGATGAGAGAGAAACATTGATCAGCTGCTTCCTGCACACCCTCTACTGGGGTTGTGCCCGCAACCAAGGTACATGCCCTTGACCGGAATCGAACCTGGAACCCTTGAGTCCAAAGACTGACGCTCTATCCACTAAACCAAACCGGTTAGGCCAATATCTAGTTTTTAATCACCCAGTCATATTACTTGACCAACAATATCCTAGCAAGTATTCAATCAATACTACAAAAATTGAACTAAACTATTTTTACAGAATGTATAGAGATTTATAAAAGACTGATTCCCCAAATAGCTAAGCTTAATTATTCTCAGTAGAAAATATATATATGTGTGTGTGTGTGTATATGTGTGTGTGTACATGTTATGTTCAAATTTAGTTATTCGGCCTTCGTATATTCAGAACAATAACCATGCTATTGTTTTTAAATATGTTTTCAAACTTCACTAACTGTGGAGAGCCGATTATATTATTTGTCTTTCACAACAAATATTTATCACTGAATAATTATAAACATGTTTCTTCTCAACTTTGGCTGCCCTAGCTGGTTTTGCTCAGCCTGGAGAGAGCATCAGTCTGATGACTGAAGGGCCCCAGGTTGAATTCCCATCAGGGGCAAATGTCCAGGTTGAGGGCTCAGTCCCCAGTGGGGGACATGCAGGAGGCAGCTGCTCAATGATTCTCTCTTATCATTGATGTTTCTATCTCTCTCCCTCTTCCTTCCTCTTTGAAATAAATAAAAACATACTTTAGCCCTGGCTGGTTTGACTCAATGGATGGAGCATCAGCCTGTGGACTGAAGGGTCCCAGGTTCGATTCTGGCCAAAGGCACATGCCTGGGTTGTGGGCTCAGTCCCCAGTAGGGGGCATGCAGGAGGCAGCCAATCAATGATTCTCTCTCATCATTGATGCTTCTTTCTCTCTCTCCCTCTTCCTTCTTCTCTAAAATCAATAAAATATATATTTAAATTAAATAAACCATATTTTGAAAAAACAACAACTTTATATCTCCATATTAAGTACATGTGGCTAATAAACAAAAGCAAAAATCTTGCAAAATATCCCTACCAAAACATGTCAGTAATTTTTGTTGGATTTATTACTTAAACAATACAATTTGTTGTTTTTTAACTTATTTTTATTGATTTCAGAGAGGTAGAGACAGAAACATCAATGATGAGAATCATTGATTGGCTGCCTCCTCCATGCCTCCTATTGCAGATCAAGCCCCAACTAGGACATGTGCCCTCACCAACAATCAATCTGTGTTCTGGTTTATATGTCAATGTTTAACCACTGAGCAGCACTGGCTGGGTTACATTTTGGTTTTGAGCATGATCTGAGACCCACTAGACAGGACAGACCTCAGCCTCAGTGCCTACTAGTGTTAATCTTAACATTCCTTTGAGGACACCATGCAATGTTTCTTTGGATTTATTGTTTTTACCTTCTTTCGGATGATTTCCCATCTTCTTAGCTTATTCTGGGGCAGGGAAACTTACCCTGCCTTTTTAATGAAGAAGCAACCACAGGCTTTTTCAGGCCACTTTTCCTTAGATTACTGCTCAGGGCATCCTGAGGCAACAGTGAACTGTTGGTCTGTGCACCTAAACCATAAATCATTACAGTGTTTAATAACAGGCTTGTAAAATATAAATAGATTCTATATTCATTTCTAAAGAGTCTAAAACATAAAAAGTCTTTGATAATTTCTAACTTAGAATGTTTATATATAACACTTTAAATTTCTGAAAATCTAGGAAAGTGGGAAAACCAGAAGTGAAAGAGGAAAAAATATTTTCATCCATTGTTTCCACCTCTCAGACAATCACTATTAATTTTCTGGTGAACTATCTTCCTTTTTTTCCTCTGCATAGATTATTTTGCTGGTTTTTGAGATTTTTAAGTAACTGTGATTTTACTAGGACTGCTAGATTTAGCCAAAAAATAAATAAAATTTCAAATAAATTAATTTTTAACATAAGTATGTTTCAAAGATAGCATGGGAAATAATTATATTAAAAAATTATTGATTGTTTATCACAAAGTCAACTTTGAGCATTCTGTACTTTGTTTGGCTACTTGAGTGACCAAAAATTTCTCCAAATTCTATTTAATCATTTTTAGTGGTTGCCTGATATTCTAGCAAGTGATTTTATCATGGTTCATTTAATTATCTCCAGTGGTTGGGCTTGTTTTTAATTTTTTAATATTATAAACTAAAGGCCTGCATTGGTGGAGTCCCTCGGCCTGGCCAGCAATCAAGGCCAATCTGGGCTGTCTCACCCAGTCTCACGTAGGCCAGCCAGAGGGAGGGATGGCAGGAGTTTGGCCAGCAGTGAGAGGTTGGCTGTGGGAGCTCACTGACTACTCGGGGACACCTCCTGCATTGAACATCTGCCCCCTAATGGTTAGTGTGTATCATAGCAGCTAGCCAGTCATCAAGTCTTAACAGGTCTTTAGGCTTTTATATAGACAGCCTAGAGGCCCAGTGCATAAAATTCGTGCACAGGGGAGGAGGGTTGTGTCCCTCAGTCCAGACTGTACCCTCCTCAATCTGAGATCCCTCTCACAATCCAGGACTGCTGGCTTCTAACTGCTCGCCTGCCTGCCTTCCTAATTGCCCCTAACCGCTTCTGCCTGCTAGACTGATCACCCCTAACCACTCCTCTGCCAGCCTGATCGATGCCTAACTGCTCCCCTGCCAGCCCAATTGCCCCTAACTGTCCTTCCCTGAAGACCTGGTTGCCCCCAAATGCCCTCTCCTGCTGGCCTAATCACCCACAACTGCCTTCCCCTGCCACCCACCTTGGGGCAGCCATCTTGTGTATTGGAGTGATGGTCCATTTGCAAATTACCTCTTTATTATATAGGATAATGATAAAATGAGCATTTCTGGATAAAATGCTTTTCCTGTACCAAGCATTATTTTCTTAAAAATAATTATTTAGAAATGGACTATCGCATCAAAGGGAAAGAACTTTACTGTTTGAATTTCAAGATTTCCTGGGAAAGACCAATAAATAAACATTTAACACAATCTGCTACACACTGCTGCCAGAATTACCTCTTACAACATGAAAGTGATCGTGTCACTTTGTTTTTCTACCTTTCTCCAATTTCCCAGTACTAAAACTCTTGTGTATAATCACCTGATCCACCTTTAGCAATTATCCCTATGAGTAGTAATATTTTTCAGGCTCTTAACAGGTAATCATGGCAATTTACACTGCACTAGCCATGCTGGAGAGCCTGAAGTTCACCTCCTTTACCTGTGGTCTCAAAATTTTAAAAATATTTGCTAATTTGGTAGCAAAAAGTATCTTATTTTAATTTTTGTGTCTCTAAAATTTTTGTATTTCACCAGCAGTATATGAGCATTCCTTTTTAGGGGCGACCAGGCCTGCAGAGGAGGAGGACGCTGTTGACTACTGAGTTTGGAGTTTTGTCCACATTTGTGGACCAGGTAAAATTTTATCTCTCTTTTTTTTTAAATATATTTCATTGACTTTTTACAGAGAAGGATAGAGAGTTAGAAACATCGATGAGAGAGAAACATGGATCTGCTGCCTTCTGCACACTCCCTACTAGGGATGTGCCCACAACCAAGGTACATGCCCTTTACCAGAATTGAACCTGGGACCCTTCAGTCCGCAGGCCAATGCTCTATCCACTGAGCCAAACCAGTTTAGGCAAGATTTTCTCTTTATTTAAAGTCTATGTCTTTTGACACTTATCTACTAGGGTACTTCAGCAATTTCATATTGATTTGTAAGGATCTTTAATTGACAGTGGTATTATTACTTGTTATTTTCAAGTTAATAAACTATATTCCTCTATTAATGTAGAAAAGATAATGAATTATTGTCACAAGTTTTTAAAAACATTCTATGGCCCTGACCAGTTTGGCTCAGTGTATAGAGCATCAGCCTGCAGAATCAGGGGTCCTGGTTTCGATTCCTGTCAGGGACATGTGCCTGGGTTGCAGGCGCATACCCAGTGGGGACTGTGCAGGAGGCGGCTGACTGGTGTTTCTTTCTCACCGATGTTTCTAACTTTCTATCCCTTTCCCTTTCTCTCTGTAGAAAATCAATAAAATATATTTAAAATAAATTGCCAAAACTGGTTTGGCTCAGTGAATAGAGAGTCGGCCTGCAGACTGAGGGATCCCAGGTTTGATTCTGGTCAAGGGCATGTATCTTAGTTGCAGGCACATCCCCAATCGGGGGCGTGCAGGAGGTGGCTGATGGAAGTCTCTCTCTCATCGATGTTTCTAACTCTTTGTCCCTCTCCCTTCCTCTCTGTAAAAAAAAAAAAAAATCAACAAAATACATATTTTATATATATATATATGTATATATATATATACATATATATATATACATATATATATATATATATATAAAATAAATAAATAAAAACATTCTATGGATGAAAACCATGTTTCACTGTCTGAAGGCAGGTTAAGATTTAAGACTAGTCTGAATGTTTAAGGAATGAACAAACATTCAATAATAAGAGCTGAGTTTGGTTTAATCTTTTATTTAATCAGTAAAACCAATTCTTAGCTTGACTGGATAAAAAATTATCACTGGAGGATATAATTTCTTTTAGGAAAAGAAACACATAAAAACTGTTTCTTGGAAAAAAACGAAGATGGCAGCATAGGTGAACACCTAAATTGCTACTTTGCACAACAATTTCAAAACTACAACTAAAAGACAGAATGGACACCATCCAGAACCACAGGAAAGCTGGCTCATTGGAAATTCTACAACTAGAAGGGAAGAGAGG
>PVJN01026310.1:0-29098 GCA_004026805.1 Lasiurus borealis | reverse complement strand
AAAAAAACATAGAGGATAAGAATTTACAGAAAGATATTAAGTAGGGTTGTAAGTAAATAAATCATGCTTAGAAATATATTGAACTTGAGCCTTTCCCAAAGTTAGTACATACTGGTACCTAGTGGTTAGTTGATTATCCAAGGTTTTGGCCTTATATGTTTTAGCAGCATCATGTCTGTCTGAGATCCTTTATGAAGAAATAAGACAAAAGATTGGATGAACATTACATTATTAAACTCCTTTTAGACTTCTTTTATTCTAGAATAACTCATGACAAAATAACTCTAGTAAAAAGAGAAAGGGGTTACATTTTAAAAATTTTTACAATTAAGAAGCTACTTGTGGCAAAAATCTATTTATGAGTCAATTTTGATAGAGTTTGGAATTTTTAAAGTTCATGTTTTGCCATTAGCCTTTCTGATTCATTGAGCATTTAACTCATTAACTATTTTATATTCATTATTGTTTAATAATACACATAGACAATAACAGTATTTTCTATATTGGTAAAGTACACCAAAGGAAGATAAGTATTTTTTAAATGTTTTGTGGCACAGACAATCTCATTTTATTTTCCTCTGAGCACACAGGAAGACCACATTTCTCAGTCTTCAGTTGGGACCATGTGATTGAATTCTGGACTGGAGACTGGAGGAAAAATCTGTTTGTACTTCCAGACACATCGTAAAACTGCTTGCATAATACCCATGCTCCTTATTCTCCTTCTATTATGGCTTTGGTGCCCATGGATTGAAGGTGGCAGCATTAAATCATGGAAAGAACATAGGTCCCTAAGTGACTTCACGGGCAGAGTCCTCTATTCTTCCAGCCAATCACATTGGACTCTGATGAGAGCATGCAGGGATCTATTGTGCTAACCCACAGAGATATTTGGGGGCGGGGGGGGGGGAATAGAAGGAACTTGTTAAAAGAGTTACACTACCCTGGTGAATTGATTTACTTTGACTTTTCATTAATAAGGCCCACTAGCCATCAGAGGGTTTAATCCCTCTACTCTCAGCTCTCCTCAAGAAGGATGGGTCTAGATAGGGTGTGTTTATCTGTGCCTTGGGTAAAAAACAAAAAACAAATTAGAAACCCTGGGGTCTCCATGCCTATGGTGGGATCTCATGATTGTAGCCCCTGTTTCATCCATTCCTTCCCTCACACCAGGCTCTTCCTGAGATGTGGTCTGTCTTCTGGGACATTCTGCAGACTTGCACAAAACTAGGATGGAACAAAATTAGGCTCAGGAAAACAGAAGGCCAATGAGACTCTTCTGCTGACCTCACACTATGGGTCCACTGTGACTTTCACATTTACCAACAATTTTTAGTACAGGACTTTATATAAACCATTTCTGTGAAGATGGACACAATGCCTCACACTTAAAAAAATGTATGTGAGAAAAAAATTTGACTCTTTTTGTCATCCCTTTAGAATAATTTTAATTCCTAGATGTCATTTTGACATGTGTAACTAAAATATTGGGTAAATACATCAAAATTTTATGAGTCAGGCCCAAACACAGTTTCTGTTTATGGTAAATAACTAGAGGCCCAGTGCACAAATTTTTGGACCAGTGGGGTCCCTCTGCCTAGCCTGAGGGATCAGGCTAAAACAACTCTCTGACATCCCCCAATGAATTCTGGATTTTGAGAGGGCACAAGCCAGGCCAAGGGACCCTACCAGTGCACAACTGGGGACGGGGAGGGATGTGGGAAGTTGGCTAGCTGGGGAGGGACTGCAGGAGAGCCCCAAGGTGTGTTTGGCATGTCTCATTCCATCCTGATTGGCCAGACCCCAGCAGCAAGCTAATCTACAGGTTGGAGCATCTGCCCCCTGGTGGTCAGTGCATGTCATAGCAAGTGGTTCAGCGGCCTTAGCATATTATTAGCATATTATGCTTTGATTGGTTGAACAGACGACCAGACAACTGGACACTTAGCAATTAGTCTTTTATTATATAGGATGCCATGAACTGATAACTCTTAAATGTAAAAAGGAAAGGAAGGTTGGAATCCTCCAGAGCCCCATATTCTCAATAGACTGTTTCCAAGACAGCCATTAACTTATACAGAATCCTACAGTCCATGTATAAAAATCTCATACCTATGGGGACCATAAGGCAAAGACAATGAATATGTCCCATGTACTAACTGCTACTGAGCCTCCAGGATGTTTTTATGTAAAGGACTCTGCAGTAAACCACTCTGAATACCATATGTAAGATGCCAGATAATCCTAAACCCTAAATGCCCCTGGGAAATTCTATTCAGACTTTATAGCTGCTTAGGAGATCTTCATAAAAAGTAAAAATCATCTTGGGAAATTGCTACTGTGGAACACTGAAAGCAAAAAATCAGTCTAAAGCAAACAGAACTTCAATACCAAACATTCTTGAGGTTTAGGTGAATTCTAACATTAAATGAATTTAATAAAAATTCTACAGTGTAAGTCTAAGAAGGCAATACAGCATGTAATAATACAAATGGTTACCTATTTCTCTTTACTGCTCATTTTATACATTTTCCTTTATTCTTCAGAATATCCCTATAATAGAGGTATAATTATTTTCATTTTATAGATGAAGAAATGGAATCTCAGAGAAGGTGGGTGACATTCTCTTGGCCACACAACCAGGAAGTAGTCTATCTCCACATTCTGTCCAGTAGGGCCCCAGGTCATCACACATCTGATTCTGTTGTGGATTATTCCAAACCTCATATCTTCCTTCAGTTATTATTCTTCACCTCCACTATCTCTTCTAGTGTATGAGTAATCATGGGGAGAACTCTAAACCACCATTCCAATATATATGCCAATATCTTATTACTTACAGAGATTACTTTGTGCTTCTCTGGGAAATTAAGTTTTTGCAAACTTGTGAAATAAAATAGATTATTTAATAGGAATCGGTATTGGAGAAAGAAAATACCCAACGCTATTAACACTATTACTTGGGGGGTACATTTTCACAATAAAACACTAGAGGTCACCCTAACCTAGATTTTCCAACTTCATCATTAAACCACTGTCAGGATTTGTGTCATATAACATGCTACATACAATATCATTTATTTTTCTTTATAATATCTCATATTTTTAAAATAAATATGTATATTTTTAAAGAGAACTTTTCAAATGTAAATTCAGTACTTTTATCATTTCATTTAAACTAAATACATTTTTATTGAAATGAACATATGCCCATACACCATATATATTTTTATCATCTTTCTACTAAAATTATTTCATATCTTGCATTAGGAGTAGCCTCCATTATGGGACCAAACTCCTAGCAGAACTTGCCTTTCTATACTGACCCCTGTGTCCTCTCCCAAACATTTATTTTCACAATCTGAGAGATATACATTACTGTTGGGAGACCTGACTGCCTGGGAAATGGGTTGCCCAGGATATTTCTCCCAAACATGCTACTGAAGTATGTTTAATTCATTATTGTTTAATAATGCACATTGACAATAACCTCAAATTAAACTCAAAATTTTGGGACGAGAGGTGGTAGGAACAAGTTAACAGTGACTGTTAAAAGCTCTTTCAGTAATTCTAACATGCAGTTGAGCTGATGGTGGCTCAGCTAGTTTGCCTGTGTGTGTCTGGTCTGGTCTGGTCCGGCTAATGCATCAGGCTCTATACTGACCGGCCTGATAAACTTTCAGACACAGAGCCTACAAAGGCTTGGTTCTCCTACATAGTTACCTTTCTTGAGGCATAATTTATTTTTCTTTCAAATTCATTCCTAGAAATTGTATTTTCTTCTTCTAATTTAATGATGCAATAGGACACCAGCAAGGCGAGGTTGAGTGGACAGAGGCATTTTGACTCCTCTCTCCACTCAGTGCTGTGGAAATTAGATCTAGCACATATACAAACTCATTTTTGTTAAGGCTATTAATTACAAGAGAGGTGTCAGCTCGTTAGGGATACCAGGGCTGACAGTCCTCCTTTAGATAACTGATTTTGAAAATCTGTGAGTAAAGCATATACAATTGCTTTGTCAATTAACACTGGCATAGCCTGAATGTTGAACAAATGTGATACTATAAGTTTCAGCATATCTGCTTTAAACGCATCAGACAGCATTTTTTGTCTACAATAATAGCACATCTTGAGCAAAAGGGAGTGACCTCAGTTATCAATAGCTGCAGGTGTCCATTGTGTCTAGACTCCAATTAAAGATGTTAACTATGTTCTTTACTTATGCTTACTATCCATCTCTACCAAATATAAAATTTAAATGTGATTTTTAGCATTTACAGTTCAACCTGAGTATACATTTCTGAACTTTCTCTATAGAGATGAGTCTTTTCCTAACAACAAGCACAACAATAATGCATTCATTCTATAAGTCATTTGATGACATCATGTTTCTCCACCAGTGGGATGGAAAGACTAAAAATTGGAATAAGAAATGACAATTCATATTCACAAAAATAATTATATTCTTCATTTTAAATTGAATCAATTCCACACAATTCCCATCCTACCTATACTCAAACCAGTTTCTTCAATTCTTTCTATTAATTTACTATTAGCAGGATTTTAGGAAAATAGTGTTATTGAGTCAAGATTTTCAGTTTTGAAGAAGAAAATTCAATTATTATTGCTCTTCCGTGACTGGATATAAAATATAATGGTTCAAACCTTACCTTGGTAAACTTTTAAATACCCTATGCTTTATAGGAAATGGGATTTAATATATTGTATGCATTTGTTTATACAGTTCAAAATGCCTTACCTGTCCAAACTGTCATCAGATCTGTACCGGCTAATTGTGGCTCTTAGCTCATTTAGCTCATTTATTTTCCTATAGCAAAAATAAAGAAAAATAAAATAAATGATAAAAAAAACAGTTTATAAAACCTACCATGCATTTGGTAAAATCTTGTTCTAGTCAGTAGGAGGTGATATATGTTATCAAGAAAAAATAGACTTTAAGTATCCAAATATTTTTACTTGGAAAAAATAAATTATGGAAAACCCAAATCTCTTGCTAATAAAGGAATTCTTCTCTAAGTCCACTTATTTCTAACTAGAATGTAATATTAAGGAAACAACACAATATGCAAAATGATTAGTATGTACTCTTGTCAATGTTGTTGATTTTTACATAACAGGAAGTCAGTCTACTACAATCAGCTATATTTTATTTGCAAAGTTTTCTAGCACATAAGGCAGCCCAACAGGCCTATGATAAACTGCTTTATTTAAAGTTCAGCACCACGGACAGGGTTGAAAGATGAGATCATATTGACAGAAAAAAGGGAAGGAAAAGAGAAACAGGAAAAATTAGAAAGAAATAGAAAAAAAAGAAAGTTAGAGAAGAGAGAACAGCTGGATGTTGGAAGGAGAGAAGAGAAGCGATATAGGGAGGAGTAGGGAGAGGAGAAACAAAAGACAGAGAGTTAAGAAAAGGAGAGGGAAGAAGACATGGAAATCAGGAAAGAGAAGATAGAAGTCTCAACAGTATGAATTATGATCATCAATCATGGAAATATCTTGATCAGGGTGATCAATCACTAAAAAATAAAAGCCTTTCTAAGTCTTGCATAACCCTGTGGGACAGGGAAAGCAAGATCATTGGGGAATTATGCCATGATTGACTGTGTTTGCATATAAAAGCATCCTTTGAAGCTACCAGATCAAAGGTATTGAATTGGTAAAAAGTCTTGAAACAGTATATTTAAGATTTAATTTTCAACTTGATGTTGTATACTTTTATTAAGCAAATATTTGGAGGTACACAGTATACAATACACAGTGCTGCTGAGGAAAGTGAGAAACAACTGTGGGTCTGACACATGCAGAGCCAAAGGGACAAATTAGATAACTTCCTACACCCCAGGTAGAAAGTGGTCAGTGTTGTAAAGGGGGCTCAGGTAAAGTATAAGGAAGTTCCAAGCTGAGAAGGTTTTACGGGTGGGGTGCAGTTTGAGCAGGACTTTGGAGGGTACATAAATGTGAACACACTGAAACAGAGTAGAGATAATAGTGTCAGTTAAGGCAAGAACAAAGTAAAGGGAATTGCCTTACACAATTCCCCAAGTTTTTAGAAACTCAGAGTCAAACCGTGGTATGGCTCCTCATTGCATGCAATGCTCAAATGCAAGTAGGTGCTACAGGGCCATCCAACCGTTCCATAAAGCTGTCCCTTCTCAGACACTGTCCCTCTATGCCCATTAGTTGGCTTTAGTCTTCCTGGCACTTACCACAACAGAACATACTATATTGTATTTGTTTCTTTTCCGTCCTTCCCTCCTCCACCTTCAACTGGTCTGGGAATTCTACAACAGCAGGGGTTTCGTTTTGTTCCCAGACCTTACAATAGCACCTGGCCCACAGTAGGCATCTGTGCAAGTATCTTTTATGCTTACTTGACATGTTTTAATGGTCTGACAGAGAAATAAACCATAACATTTTCTAATTTGTGATAAGATGAAGCTTTTTATCTAGGGTGATGAGAATTTATTATTTCCTTTTTCTTTATTTACAGTCTCTGATCACAAGGAGCTCTTTGCTGGGAGTGCTTCTTTCCAGGCCCCATGTCTACCAACTTCCCTTTTCTATTTGGAAATCTTTCCTCTTTTTCCTTCAGGCAGCAGCACTCACCCAGATGACCACGACCTCTATTTAAGCAGAGTTAGTCTCTCTCCTCTCTCTCCCCAAAGCATTTCCACACACTTCCACAAGAGCACTGTCCACAGGAAATTTTATTTAGTATTTTAATTTATGGATCCATCTATTTTTCATGAATGTGAGAGCTCCTTAAGAATGGTGTCTGGTCTGGTGCATCTTTGTATTTCCAGCACCTGGCACAATGTCAACACATAGTAGGTGCTCCAAAGTAGTGTTGAGCAAACACCAAAGTGGATATAGCCTCCGAAAAGGGGCAAACAGTGGACATCTGTTTGAGCAAGTGCGAGGAAAAAATCATCTATACTACCCTTTCAGAAAATGTAGTTTGAGACACTAGATGTAGGTCAAAGGGGAAATGTCTTGGGCTTAAAGGTTTTTTGTTATTTAAGATAAAAGTGTGCTGCTTAAGCCAAAATGCTGCCTACAAACAAGAAGGTTTCAGGAAACCAAAATAATTTCACATATAAAATAAGCACAGAAGGCCTTAAGATCCTGTTATCCTAAAACACACTGAGAATATGAAGCTTAGTTTTTCTGTTCACATTACTTAATAGTCCCACAGAGGAGCCAATAAAGTGGAGGGAGCAATTCCACTGGAGGCTGGACTCAGTGATCAGGCTCCCTTTGTTTGGTGATATGAACAAAGCTGTGATCTTCAAAATCATGAAGAATAAGGAGAAAGCACAGGGAGAAGCTGCCAAATCACAGAGCAGTCACTCAACCAGATAAACTGAGGCTGGAAACCAGAAAACCAGACACTTTGTACAGAGGGCTGTAAGCTCAGTAACTTACAACAGGTCAAAATTATGACCAGGTTTAAAAGAGTTTAGAAAAGTCCACAAATAAAAGTTTCCAAAATAGATAGACTTTTCAAAGATTATACCATGAAAGACAATTGCACTCCTTTCTTATGTACATCTTGGTGACATGCAGGTCACTGAATCAGATAAAACTTGTGTCTGATAAATAATTGGGTTCTTTTGATGGGGGTGGTTGTATGTGTGCGAGTGTAAATGTGTCTTAATAAGAATATTATCTATTTATTTGATCAATCTTAGATTATTTAAATCATTATGATTACTAGTTTTGTCTGAATGTCTCTACTAATTTGTCTTTGTCAGTACATTTGCTACTGAGTATTATTTGCTGGTTTTCTACAAGCCTAGAAATTTCTAAAAAGGAGTGCACTATCCCAGAAAGCATGTGAACTCTAGAGCTGTTAGAGTTCTTTTCTCTGAAGTTCAGAGATATCTTATCTGGTCAAGTCTTTGTGGGATCCCTTTCTCTTTCCCTTTCCCATCAGAAGTAGAGGATTAGTTATTCTATTCTTTAAGCTGTAGGTAGGGAAGCATAGAGCTAGAGAAGCACAGAGTTTGCTCTGTGCAAACCCCTGGTGATATCATAGAGCATCCTTCACGTGCCCAGACATCCAGGAAAGCTCAAGGCAACCGCAAATATGCAGCCTGTCTTGAACAAGTCTTCTCAAAAACGACCGCCTTTGTGTTTCTGCTAATGATGTAGTTTGTCTGAAACACTCACCTCTCCAAGTCATCATGGGAGTTATGTCGGTTCAACACCATCCTACCATAATTTTCATCTCTGCAGAGAAAGAACAAAATGAAGTCACGTGAAAAGTTACCACAGTATTTAGCAATCGCTAAATAAGAGAGACATTAAACAGCACACAATTTTTGGCAAGGTTAATTCATTTTACTTCAGGCATAAAAACACAACTATATATTCATTTTAACCAGTCCCCACTTGAAAGAGCATGGTGGGAAGAAACAAGTTTGTCAGTACAAATGATCGTTATTCTAATTTATTCTATGAGATTTCCATGTGATTCAACAATGAGTGAGTGCTTGTTATTTTGTTTTGATTTTCCATCAGAGTGTGGGAACATGAGGCCGCCTGCTTTGAATGTATTAGGAGAGTCGTTTTTTTACAGGAGGGCAAAAGTTTTCTATAGAAATGTTCTAAAATTAATTAAGCCCATTCTGTCTGGACATCTTCATTTTATGGACTTAATAGTTTTCCTTAACAAGTGTAGGAAAATTACTAATATTATTTGGTAATTATTCACAGGAGATATAGCCCATTTTTGATCTATGAAAGTATACAGTCTGCTCTAGTCTTTAACCTTATGAATTAGGTAGGGAACACACCCTCCTATCCAATTCACAGATAAGGAAATTGATCAGGGATTTTGTGGCTTTTCTAAGGCAAAAAGGTAGCAAGTGACAGAGGTGGGTCTAGGACTCAGACCATTTTACTCCAAACTTTTGCTTTCCCTATTGGTCAACCGTACAAAACACTATCAGACAGAAAATCCCAAAGCCATGTCCTTCTTAGTTTACACAGCAGACCTGAAAGTACAGGCAATTTTAGGAAATGTCAAAACATGTAGTAGAGCCTTTGGTCTTGAGCCAAGGCAGAGACTAAGTACCTGAACCATTTTCATGTCAACCCAATCAAACCTGAATTACTACATTCCTCCTGGTTCTGCTCCACTAATGTTAGTCAACACTCTGAGACCATGTATAATAAAGCTATAAAATTATAATAGTAGACAATTAGAAGCAAAGAAGAATAGTGAAACAGCTCCAGCAAATATATACCCTCAAATATCCCAAGATAACTTTTTTCTCTTCTTTGGTATCCTTCCCTAAACTTAGAAGAGAGTAGCAGACACCAAACATGTTTTCACCTGAAGAAAAATTAAAACACATAGCCCAGAATTGGGCCAGTGGGAGTAGGGGAAACATCAGAGCCAATTTCCCCTCATTTAGCAGCTGTCATACCACCCAGGCTGGCTTCCCTGGGACTTTTTAAGGAAGCATGCTTGGCATAAAAACCATCATCCCTGTCAAGTATAATTTATCTTAGACATCTCTGTCTTTACCCATCTGTGCAAATATTTGCAACCCAAAATTTATGCTCTACATTTGACATCATTCTACCACTATGAGAAAACAGAAATGCCATATTAGGCTCTGATAGAAGTCATAATGTTGCTTCACAGAAGGAAGTAGTTGTTGTCCAAGAATATTAGCTCTAAAAGTTAGTGTGAATCTCCAAATACCCTGACAGTCCCTTAAAATAATATTTAATCACAGAAATCACTAGACATTTTTTATTTAACAGTTACAAGCATACTCCTCAAATAACCACCCACAGACAGTAAAATCAGAGTAAGTATTCTGTAGTGCAGGGTTTCTGAACTTCAGTGCTACTGACATTATGAATTTGATCATTTTTTGTTCTGAGAAGTGTCCTGTCTTTGATCCTCTTGATATCAGGTGTACGCCTCCCCTTTTGACAACTAAAAATGTCTTGCCAAACATCCCTTGACAGTAAAATTACCCTGATTGGATTGAAAACTATTGGTATACTGGAAAGACAATGGTCACATTAAAATCTTGAGTCCACCACTTAATAGTAGTGTGCCATTGGACAAGTTACTTAACCTCTCTGAGATCAGATTTCCCATGTGTGTAATGAGGATATTATACTCATTTTGTGTGATTGTTGTGAGATTTACTAATGCTTGATACATAAAGTACCTAACCTGAAGCATAAAAGGGAATCAAAAAAGTGTGCACAACTATATACATAATTTATAATAAAGATATATCTGGCTGGACAAATATCTATTGTAAATCTATGTTAGTAGGAAGACAATATGGTCATAGCTCTAAAATCATCGTTGAAACAATTCTCAAAATAGACAAAGCTTTCTGAATGATAACTCTTTTCCCTTTCAAAGTAATACCATATTTACCACCAGCTGGAGGGAGATAGTTAGTTGGGACTAAAATTAGTTACAAATTTATTGACTTAACTTGTGCATAAATATATTTTATTTCAAATTGTTATTATATTTGTAAATGTGCAATCATATTATTCTGTGTTTGTTTCAACTGACATGGTCCACATTCACCAGAAGTCTCCCCGCCACAAGCACCTATTTGGTTGTAACAATGAAACCCTGCTTTCTTTCGCTAGAGACACGGCCTCTTTGGTATGTGGACAGTAGGAATGGTAGTGATGTTCCTGAAAATATTTTGCTACCAACTTAGGTTTCATAAATCTTACAAAAAATTAAGCCATGTGGCAAAGTATTTTAAAATGAAAGTATTCTCTTTTTAGCTAGTCATTCACTTTCCAAACAGAGAATAGCTCTTTCTCTCTACTCGGCCACCCACTCTACATCGCCTTACCTTTCTTCTTCAGGACGCTTCTTTATCCAGCTATTATCCTGTAAGAAAGTCCTTCTTTTGTTCACTTCGAGAAAACCCTGTTGTCTCTGTGTTGTTCCCTGAGTAGAACTCTTCATAGCTATCAACAGAAAAATGAAAGAATGGACTTGAGTGTGGGTTTGTTAACCTAGAAATTTTGAAAGTCCTATCTGATTGGCCAACATCAACCTTCTAGGCTAGCAAGTCCAATACTGTTTCAAAGTAGGATGTACTAGCAAGAAAAAAACAAATTCCACACCCCATCATCAAAGATAACATGTAACTGCTCAGGTGCCAACTGAAACTGCCCATGCAGCTCATGAGGCCCGGTCTGGCACCCGGGAACATCCAACCACGGGCCTAGGATAAACAAGACTAGTGCTTCATGGGTGGCCTTTTACTCAAGAAACAAATATGCTTCCAAAGTATGTATAGGACTATTTTAAAAGCTTTTGATTGTGAATAAGTTAATTCTTTTATCTAATGGGAGCCAGAAACATAGAAGGCCATACATAAAATAGGACATTTTTACTGATTTTATTTTTTAAAATATTTGGATTGCAATTACATGAGTAAACGCTGTTGCATTCAAAATTTTTTCTTCAGCCTAACTTTAGCAATGCTAATTAAATTAGATGGTTGCTTATGAGCATTCAATATGTATATAAAATCATTAGGATCTGTGAGTTGTTTTTCCCAGATTTTTCAGTTTTCTGAGGAAGGGAAAAATCATCTACATACCATTTCCTGTGGGAGATGTTTTTCTTAAGGAAAAATTGGACATGCTGCCTTCTAGTACAGATCTAAAAAAAAAATGGGGGTGGGAAAAACACAATGAGTCTAAGAATCTACAAGGGACACTCCATTGTTAAGAGACATTTTTCTTTTCTTTTCTTTTTTATATTTTTTTGGTACTGATTTCAGAGAGGAAGGGAGAGGGAGAAAGAGATAGAAACTTCAACAATGAGAGAGAATAAGTGATTGGCTGACTCCTGCATGCCCCCTACTGGGGACTGAAGCTGCAACCTGGGCATATGCCCTGACTGGGAATCAAACCGTGACCTCCAGGTTCAGAGGTCTATGCTCAACCCCTGAGCCATGCCTGCCGGAGCCTAGACACATTTTTCATAGGCACTGACAAAGTCACAGGATCTGATAAAATGAATATATGACATAAAGTGACCCCTAAGAGTCTAAGAGCTCATCTATTTCACTGTGTTCATTTTACAGATGAAGAAACTGCGACCCAGAGTGTTTAGTGTTCCCAGTGCTATAGAACAAGCAAGTGCCTGATCTAGGCCACCAGTTAGTCCATTTATTCTATCAGTAAATGAATGTTGGATGGGAGAAGGATGAGTGACATTTATAATACTGTCAATAATAAACTATATGAATGATAAGGAAAAAAATTAAAAATACATAAATGTGCATTCAATGGCTACGATATGCCAGTAGTTGGGGACAAAAGATGAGTTAGATAAGTGTCTAGTCAGGCCAATAAAATGAGACGTGGAACTGACAGCACGTTATGCAGAGTACCGAAGGAGGGTGAATGGCTCCTCTGAGGGAGCCAAGGTAAACCCAGTCAACTGAAGTGTGCTGAGGAAGAAGGCAGCCAGTGGCATGGCAATCACAGAGCAGGGGCACTCTGAACATTTTAGTTAACCACTGCTTGGGGAAGCCCCAAGCTTCTTAGTTATGACCAACTACTACTTCCAAGCTGTTAAGGGGTTAAGGCAAACCACAGTCCCAGTTTGCCTGGAATGGGTTGGGTTTCCAGGCCTGTATTAGGTACTTTTTTTCCCCTGTGGGCCTCTTCATTTTTATTTTTAAATTTCTTTTTCTGTAACATACATTTTAAAATTTCAACTGATGATATATAGGACATATCAGGTTTTTAGAAATTTCCTTTACACACATACACATACACTTAAAATTATATTTATGACTATTTATGACTATAAAGATGAATAATTCATGCTGGCTTCACTATTATATATTTATTATTATTATTATTATTATTATTATTATTATTATTACTACTACTACTAGAGGCCTGGTGCACAAATTGATGCATCAGTAGGGTCCCTTGACCTGGCCTGTGGGATTGGGCCAAAACCAGCTCTCCAACATCCTCCAGGAGTCCCAGATTGCAAGAGGGCACAGGCCAGGCCGAGGGACCCTCTGGTGCACAATCAGGGCCAGGGAGGGACAAGGGAGGTTAGCCAGCTGGGTATGGACTGTGGGAGGGCTCCAGGGCATATCTGGCCCATCTCACTTAGTCCCAATCAGCCAAACCCCAGCAGCAAGCTAACCTACCAGTCAAAGTGTCTGCCCCCTGGTGGTCAGTGCATGTCATAGCAACTAGTCGACCAGTCATCTATCTGCTCCCTGGTGATCAGTGCATGTCATAGCAAGCAGTTGAATGGCCTTATATATCATTAGCATATTACACTTTGATTGGTTGAATGGATGACTGAACTCTTAGCATATAGGCTATTATTATATAGGATTATATTTATTTATTTTTTCTTCTGATGATAAAAGGAATAAAAAAAATAGAATCTTTTTGCAGGCCCGTAAAACAATCACGGGCCCTAGGTACTGCCTTTTCTGTATGAATAAGTCCACTCTGAGTTTCTGCTAATGTGAGTCTTTCTCTTTTAAAATTGGAAAATTCTTGGGCAGTCAGAAATGTCTGCTCTCCCTGGGTGCAGTGTTCTGCTTTTTGCAAAGTTCATCCAACTGGGAAGGGAATGCAATGCTAGAGGGGCATCAGCTCTCATGGCGGAAGCACACTCCAGGCCCACCTTTCTCACCTCCAAGTTCTGTAACTGAGCCACTCAATCTCCCTGGAAGATGGGGCTAACGACACCTGCTATCAACTACATGAGGTGGTTTGATAAACCAATGAGTAATGTACACAAAAAGCACTTTATTAAACAATAAATGCTATTGGTACTATTATCAGACAGCTGTTTATAGGTATAACATGGGGTATCTGAAAGCGTCCATCTTTTTATATTCCCAGACCAGGTTCTCTCTAGGTGCTGTTGGGGACTGAATTGTGTCTCCTGAAGATCCATATGTTGAAGCCCTAACTCTCATACCTGAGGATGTGAATGTACTTGGAGATAGTGTCTTTAAAGATGTGATTACATTAAATGAGGTCATGAGGATAGACCCTAATTCAATCTGGTTAGTATCCTAATAAGAGGAGAAAATTTGGACACACAAAGAGATACCAGATATGTGTGTGCACAAAGAAAGGGCATACAAGGATATAGAGAAATGGTGACCATCTGTAAACAAAGGAAAAAGGCCTCACAAGAAACAAAACCTGACAACACCTTGATCTTGGATTTCTAGTCTCTAAAACTGTGAGACCACAAATTTCTGTGGTTTAAGTTCCTCAGTCTGTGTATTTTGTTGTGGCAGCCCCAGAAAACTAATGAAGTTCTTCTAAGAAAAGTGACTAAAACATTTCTCAATACTAAGTCATTCCAAGAGCTTTGCACCACACTATCTCTGACCTGAGCCCTCTTGTCTTCAATGTCCTACTGTACAGGGCAATTGCTAATAATGTAAATACCTATTAGTTGAACACCTACTCTGAACTGATTGCCTCATAGGCACTATCTCTCAGCCTCGAATAAAGTCTGCAAGATAGTTATTGTTGCCTTCATCTTTCAGATAAGACAACTGAAGCTCAGGGAGAATATGCAACATGCTGAAGGTGATAAGAAGCAGAATCTAATTTCTAAACCAAAGCCGAGTCCTTCTTCAGCAATCAGATATAATGCTCATCACAAATCTTTGCAAGTCCAGACAGGTGTTCTGGCTTTAGAGTGATAGAAGGAAGGTAGACAGCAAGGGCCTGCCCGAGTCTTGGCATCTCTCTCTGTGGAAGTCCCATGACTTCTGCCTCCAGTGCACAGCAGCATGAGAGCAGCCTCTCAAGGAATCACTGCAGCAGACAAACCCTCACAGAACAGCCTTCTCGGTGTCCTCCCTGATATTCCCTTGGCATATGTCCACGCAAACACTTGTACACAAATGGACATAGCAGCATCATTTAAAATAGCCCAAAACTGAAAACAGCCCAAATGCTCATCAAAGAATGAATGGATACATAACATGTGGTATATCCATACAATGGACTATTACTCGGAAACAAAGAGGAAGGAAGTACTGATTCATGTTTCAATATGGAGGAAGCTTAAAACATGTTAAGTGATGAAAGAAGCCAGGCATAAACCATGAGAACTATATGATTCTATATGGATGTTGTTTTTTAGATTTTCCTTGATATCCCATCTCAATTCTCCCTTTAGGCTCTCCTAGGCAGGGAGGAGAGTTCAGACAACACTAATACTTTCTCTGACTTTATAGTTATTTACATTTTATCTCATTGAGTTTCCACAACAATGTTTTAAGAGTGATATAATTCCTATTTTGCAGATACAGAAGCTTGAGTAGCTGATGACTGGCCAAGGTGGGACTCAACCTAAAGTTCTGTAGCTCAAGGCTCCTCATCTCTCCTCTATGCCAGGTACCCCAGATTGTCACTTCCTGCAGAAAGTTATCTAGAGAAAAGCAGATACTCATTTTTACATTTAGGATCTGCTTTAGTCAGATCCAACATCCTACAAGAGGCTCTGCTATTTCCCTGCCTTTGGTAGCTAGGCATTCTCCAGAAGTCCTAGCTTAAAGGAATCAAATAGGATAAGACTTTCAAACAATATCATGATCTTAACCTCCTTCTTCTTGCCAATTACTAGCCTTGGGTATCCTATAAACACCTCACTAACTCCACCTGAGTCCGTGATGTATTTTCTAGGAAGAGTTTCCAACAAACCCACTTGCTTTCCCAGTTTTATCTTGGTGCCTCTTCCATGAAAATACCTTGGTGTTTTGCCTTAACTTTTCCCTTCTCAGCAAGTAGGATGCCCTGCAAAAGGTAGGAGTAGCCTCCTTGGGACCATGGACTAACCACCAGGACTAAAATCACACACTAACAATGGAAGAGTGGGAAATTAGAAGGAGTCTGGTTCCTTGACAGTATCTTAGAGCTGCCATAATAGCCCTGGATTATCTCTCCCTCTGAATGTCTTCTCTTCTTCTTGCAAGAGAAACATAAAGCTGTTCAGAAGATTATATTTCTATATTTCAGTTACTTGAGCCTAATAATGTTGTTTCTACCTGTTATGAGGCCATTGTGAAGTAAATAGAAGGTCTAAAAGCCCATGGTGATCTACAAAACATAAGATATTAATGACTCTTTTATTAGTAAAACTAGAGGCCTGGTGAATGAAATTCTGCATGGGGGATGGGGAGTTGTCCTTTAGCCCAGCCTGCTCCCTCTCCAATCTGGGACCCCTTGAGGGATATCCAACTGCCCGTTTAGGGTCAGGTGTAAACGGGCAGTTGGACATCCTTCTCACAATCCAGGATTGCTGGCTCCCAACTGCTCTCCTGCCTGCCTTCCTGATTGCCACTAACCAATTCTGCCTGCCACCCCCTAACCACTTTCCTGCTAGCCTGATTGATTCCTAACTGCTCCTCTGCCAACCTGTTTGCCCCTAACTGCCCTCCCCTGCAGGCCTGGTCATCCCTAACTGCCCTCCCCTGCAAGCCTGGTCATCCCTAACTGCCTTCCCCTGCAGGCTTGATCACTCCCAACTACCCTCCCCTGCTGGCCACATTGTGGTGGCCATCTTGTGTCCACATGGAGGTAGGATCTTTTGACTACATGAGGGCAGTCATCTTGTGTATTGGGGTGATGGTAAATCTACATATTACTCTTTTATTAGTTAGGATAGAGGCCTGCTGCATGGGTGGGAGCCAACTTGTTTGCCCTGAAGGGTATCCTGAATCAGGGTGGGTATGCCCTTGAGGTGTGGGGTGGCCCGGGTGAGGGGCCTGTGGTGGTTTGCAGGCTGGCCATGTTCCCCAGCGACCCAAGTGGAGGCCCTGGTATCTGAGATTTATTTATCTTCTACAATTGAAACTTTGTAGTCTGGAGCAGAGCCCAACCTTCTGCTCCTTCAGAGGTAGCCATTGAAACTTTGTTGCCTTAAGAAGAGGCCTGGGCTGGCCAGGGTTTGTGGAAAGCTTGGCTTCCTCAATCTCCAGGGGCAACCCAAGCCTCCTTCCTGCTCTCTCTGTGGCTGTAGCCATCTTGGTTGGGTTAATTTGCACACTTGCTCCTGATTGGCTGATGGGCAGTAGTAGAGTGTAGTAGAGGTATAGTCAATTTGCATATTACTCTTTTATTAGATAGAATATTATCCCTAGCAATATGTTTATTTGTTTGATGTTCCCAGCAAGGTTCACTTGTTGAGTATCTACATGCTTTATGAACATTATATATTTAATTATCCCAGATGAGCATTATTATATTTAATTATAGGATCCAAAACTCATAAAAGTTAAATAACGTGCCAAGGTCATACAGTAGTGGCAGAACCAGGAACTGTGACTGTAGCTCCATGGGCTCTTTACAGGACACATTATATGTCACTTGTATCATGTGATAAGCCCTATACCAAATACTCAGGGAAATGTCTTGGAGTTCCAAAAGAGGAAAGATAATGGGAGTTCTAGGAATATAACCCAAAAAACTAGAAACACCAATCAGAAAGGATATATTCACCCCCATGTTCATAGCAGCACAATTTATAACAGCTAAGATGTGAAAACAGCTTAAGTGCCCACCAGCAGATGAGTGGATTAACAAACTGTGGTATATCTTCATAACAAAATACTACGCTCTGTAAAAGGAAAGGAACTCCTACAATTTGCAACAGCATGGATGGACCTGGAGAACATTATGCTAAGTGAAATAAGTAAGTTGAAGAAAGATAAATATCACATGATCTCACTCATTCGTGGAATATAATGAACAACATAAACCAATGAACAAAACAGATCCAGAGATAGAGAAATGTCTATCAGACCGTTAAACCTCAGAGGGAAGGTACTGGAGGATAGGGGTAAGTGGGAGAGATCAACCAAAGGACTTGCATGCATGCATATAAGCACAACCAATGGACACAGACACTAGGGGATGAGGGCATGAGCAGGGGGAGTTGAGAGGATTGTGTGTGTGTGGGGGGGAGGCACATATACCTTGATCAATAAAGAAAATTTTAAAAAATGGGAGAATAGCTGGAAAGAACAGCAGTAATGAACCCAACAACTCTGGACAGGCTCAGCCTCAAGCCTTACCCCTCCCATAGCCACAATGAAGCCATGAATAGCCTGGCCCTAATCCTTCCCTGGATCTATCTTCCCATTAGACAGCTGGATAGCATTTTATACTCTTGTCTAGGCCCATGCTATTCATTTACAGAAGGTAAATGAGAAAGGAAACTAATGTATTTATTCTATTTCTAAGATTATAATAGTTTAATAAGTATGCATTAATTTTAATGCAAATGACCAAAATGTGAGGAAATATAATGTTTCTCATCAAGTCTATGTGTATTTCTCCTACATCTCCTGCATGACCTCCTTCATCCCTATCTGCTCTGCTTCTTTTCCTCCTTAAAATCTATTTGCCATTTCACCCTAACCATCTCATATCAACCCACTAGGTAGGTTTTAGAGACTCTAATCTAAAACTGCTAAAGTACAAGTCTCTATTTCATAACTTTCTAATTGCACAGAAATTTTACTGCAGTGGAACTCCTTTTATCTTGACCAGAATATAAAGTAATATTTTATACGTGAACATTTCTTGTTATTAAAATATGTCTCTGTGAATAACGCCCTTGTTAAAATAACCTTTTATAGCATGCATTAGAGATTACAGCCCTCTCAAATTGATAGTATAAAAAATATATGCATCACAATGTTAATTGTATACTGTCTTTAAAGGAATTATTTATGTAGGTACTGAGGTTATTCTGAGTTTCAAATCTACTCAACGCTCTTTTAGCCTCAATTCAGCCAACCGTGCTTATATCTAAGTGCCATCATTCATTCTAATTAAGTTTTTAACTTCTCTCTTTCTTAAGATGAAACTCCAATCTTGGCTCCTCTAAAAGCTGTGACTGGTACATATGACTAACAATGGCAGACACCAGCAACTGTATTTTAAATGTGGAATATTATGAGCAAAAATGTGTAAAAGCTGTGTGTCTATTCTGCTGAGAACTACAACAACCTTTGCCTGAGTTTAAAACACTGAATACACAAGCTGGAAACTCTTATATGAAATTATGACATCACAATTAATTAGGATAGAGGGAGAAAAATACTTTTCAACTTCTGGCCCACTACCTACAGCTTCTGCTCAAAGACATCTGTCTTTAGGTTTTAGATGAAGTCACTCATCTGAAGTTCTCAATCACAAAACTAATAAACTTGTTTAGTGTTCTCTAGATGTATTTGAAGCTATTACACATCTCATTCCTTAAATTGCCTTCTATTCAGTTTTTCTTTATCTCCTTATGGTCTTTCTCAACTTATAGCACTTCCTTGGGACCACTGAGAACCATTAATCTGCTATTCCCATACCTTATCCCAGCCTCATCTCCTCCTGTCCCAACTCCAAGAATTCCTCGGGCCATCTCCCAGTAAGTTATAATCTTATTTTCATCTTTTGGGTCCTCTTGACATAAAGACTTTGTAGATTCCACTCTTTCCTTCCCACCCAAGAATAAAATGCCTCCTGACTTGCCTTATAATAATAACTTCACCATTCCCTGCTAACTTTCTCTTTTAAGAAAGATTATATGGGCAAAGAAACTGGAATTGGGTGGGACAAAAAGAAAAGAGAATAGGAAAAGTAAGACAGAAAAGGAAAAACTGTGAAACAAAAATAAGTGAACAAAATAGAGAGTAAGAGAAGACCAAAAAACAAGACAACAGAAAGCATAAGAAAAGAATTCCAGTCCTAACCAGTTTGGCTCAGTGGATAGAGCGCCGGCCTACAGACTGAAACGTCCCAGGTTTGATTCCAGTCAAGGGCATGTACTTTGGTTGTGAGCACATCCCCAGTGGGAGGTGTGCAGGAGGCAGCTGATCGATGTTTCTCTCTCATCAATGTTTCTAACTCTCTATCCCTCTCTCTTCCTCTCTGTAAAAAATCAATAAAATATATTTTTAAAAATTCCATTCTGATGGCTATTTTGGATGATAGTTTTAGTTTTTTGAGTTAAATTTTATATGTATTATTTCATTTAAGGGTGCCACTATTATTACCTTCATTGTACACTTATGTGAAACTTTATGACAAATAATTTTAATGAAGTCAGAGTCTTTTTGAAGAAGGCTAGGGAAGGAATTGGAAGTGTGTGAAACTAGTTCTTTCTGGAAAGAGGTTTTAGGATGACTAGTTTGCCTAAGGTTACATAGCTTGTGCACCATTAGGATTCCAACCCACATCAGCCTAACACCAACGTTTCTGCTCCAAAAGCCCAGGGAGCAAAAAGGGGCCAACAGGTACAAAGTTACTAGGTTAAAGGGGTGAGAAGAATGATATTTCCTTTACTGCAGATAACTGTGGTGGACCTCCAGCAAGACTGAGACTTGGAGCAGACTTTTGTTCATTTTATCAAAGTCTCATGAGTTCAGCACAGAGTAATTAACTGAGTATGTTAACTACTCCAAACATTTCCAATCAATTTATCAAACTTTAATATACTTATGTAAGTTGATACCTCTATGGAAAAGACCAAACATAAATAGTCATCTAGGGGAAATCTTTGTAGTGATGGAAAATATTAAAAAGCTAACATAGAATAAAGAAAGAAATACAGTTAAAATGTCCAGAAAATGGCATGTGTACCCACCCTGGTGGTATTACCTTTGTGTATAAAAAAGTCTTGAGGGTTTCCATAACCCAATAATGGTTCTACACTCACTAGTATTTAAATTTCAGAAATCACTGGTAATAGGTAAAACTCCCTGGAAACTTGAAAAACACAAGTTTTATTAAACCAGTTTCAATAGAAGAATAAGTGGGGCCCAATAATTATAAACCAATAAACAAAAGCATTGTCTTCCAGAAGGCAAATAAAACAACTAATTATCACTAAAAGAACATGAAATATTATGTAAAGAGAAAACAGAGCTTCATGAAGCATAAATGTCAACAAGCCCATTTAAATTAATGGGCTGTTTATTCTAAATATGCAGTGTAGAAGGAAACCAATCTTATCAGGCCGGTGGACTGATTTAGCCTGCTGCAATGGTTGCAAGTTGGCTATTTCTCAGATAGGGCCTCACAGTCTGATTTTAACATTGGGAAACTTGTTAACATTGCTTACTGATGGCGAATCAGATCAGAATGTAGCACAGATACAATCTTTTAGCTAGTCAGAAATCTATATGTTACCAATTTTCTGAGTCTGATAACCACCAACCATAAAATTTTCTTACTGTTGGTTTTTATTTTTTTTATTTATATATATATTTTTTTTTAATTGATTTCTTTTACAGAGAGGAAGGGAGAGGGATAGAGAATTAGAAACATCAATGAGAGAAAGATACGATCAGCAGCCTCCTGCACGCCCCCCACTGGGGATGTGCCCACAACTAAGATACATGCCCTTGAACAGAATCAAACCCAGGACCCTTCAGTCTGCAGGCCTACACTCTATCCACTGAGCCAAACCGGTTTTGGCATAGTTTTTATTTTTAATGTAAGACTCCCACCCATCCTTGTTTCTGCCATCTATCTTTCTGCAGACGATAATATCAAGTAGTAGCATAAAATGTCCTACTCTCTGGGACAACTGTTTCATTTTACAAAAACACTGGGTTAATACTTATTAATAAGAATGCTAGCTAATAAAAACGACCTATCACCTGAGCCCCTCATAGGTAACTGTCAGTTCTAATTGAAAATATTTGTTGAATGAATGCAAATCCAAATTTTGACCACAAAATAGAACCAAAACCCTGTTAGTTGCCTTAAATACTTTATCATCTTTCATATTCACAACAGTTCTGTCATGTGGTCATTCTTTATCCCAACTTCTGATATAATCTTTCTCAGTATATTAGTAATATATGCTTATTACAGAGAATATGGAAAATATAAGAAAACACAAAGAAAAAAATCAGGCACTTTTCATCAGTCATTGTTATTTATTTTGCCTATTAGATCCTATAGGTGCACATTTTTCAGTGCCACTTAAAAAAATAATTAAATAATCATTTCTTCTGTGACTACAGAATATTTCATCTTATGGGTTTATTTATCAAGATAATGTAATTCCTCTATTTTTTTGCAACAAAATCATACAAAAGTAATTGAACACACCTCTAATTATTTTTTTGAATGGATCCTTAAATGTGTAATTATTTGCCAAGGGGTATAAGTTTTAAAATATTCTTCATTCCTATTGTCAAATTTCTTTCCATAAACCTTATAATAATTTATAATTCATTAGCAACATATGAGAGTCCATATAGTTGCCGCGTTTAGAATGATCATTTATTAATTTCTTTAATAATTTAAAAGATGAAAGTGTTATCATTTTGCTTCAGTTGCACATTTTCTAATTTTAATGGTTACTTCTTATTTTGTAAACTATCCATTGGTTATTATTATAGATTTCTTATTGCTTTCTTATTTTCTTTATTTATCTATGATTTCCCATTTTCTCACTAAGCTTCTAATTGTGATTTTTTTATCAGCAGTTTCTTTTTTTATTGTATATCTTTCCCCTATTAACTCTTCCACTCATTAAAAATCTCTATCCATGATCCTTCTCTCTGACCTCAAAATCCAAGCAATCACCAAGTCTACAATTCTACTTCTACATATCTCTTGATTGCATTTCTTTTTATTTAAAGATACCAATGATGCTCTATTGCAATCAAGGTGAAATCCAAGTTGTTAATAAGGCTCACTAGTCCATGTTCTGAAGCCTCTTTTCTTCCCAGTCCCCTTCCCTCACTCAAATTCTAATTTTATTCAGTGAGTCATTCCAGTTCCCTAAGGTCTTCATCCTTTTTATCACCTTTAACCTACTGTGCTCACTCTACGCCTTGTGCCTAAAATGTTCTTATTTCTGAATGTTCTTCACTACTTAATCTCTTTCCGAGAAAGACTTCTATTTGAAGTCATGTATTAAATATCCTCCTGGAAACTTTCAGTGACACCATCCCAACCTGCCCCACTCCTACTTCCCCAGGCTGAGTACTCAAAGAGCAAAGGATACTTCTCTATAACATTGCTATACAGACTGCCTGTTTGTGTGGCTGAATATTCTTCTCCCACCCCCACCCCACACACTGTATATCTTGACATTATAACCAAGATCATATTCCCCCCAGCTGAATTTCTAAAGCTTATTATAGCATCTGGCACATAATCAGTTATCTATAATAATAAAAGCATAATATGCAAATTGACCGGACTGTCGAACAGTGAACAACTGTCTGGATGACCATGTTATGACATCCACTGGCGCCAGGCCAGCCAAGGAGGATGCAAAGCAATTAATGAGAGGCCTGGTCATTGCCCCATGATCACCCTGCAGAGGGAGGCCCAGGGGATGTATGGCAGTGGACGCAGGCAGTACCAGGCCAAGGTGGGTGCAGGCAGGGGATGAGGCCACAGGGCTGTGAGGGCCCCAGCAGTCGGGGCTGCAAAGGCCTACCTACCCTTGCACGAATTTCATGCATCAGGCTTCTAGTAGAAGAATATTTGTTGGACAAATCAGATTAATTGAATATTTACATAATTTTTCTTCTGATTTTTCAAAAATATTTTATCATAACATGGAAATTCTAATGCATATGGGTTTACTTTGGTAATGGTGAAATGAATCCCTTGCTCATTGTCACATATTAAATTCTAATATTGTTTAGAATGTGCTTTATAGTTGTCTGTTCTAATCAAGAAATCTGGTAATTATTCTTTTCTTAATAATACATTTCAATATCTAGTACATGCATCCCTGATTAATTTCCTTTGTAGAAATTCTATCAGCTCTTTTTACTCAATCATTTCTTTTAGATAAACTTTAAAAGCATTTTTGCTGGTACCAAAATAAATATTCTATTGGAATATTTTATTAGGATTGCATGAATCCTAGTTAATGGAAGTGCTGACATTTGTAATATTTAATCTGTCCATCCAGAACAGCACTCAAAGAAGCTTTTATTCAAGGAAGTCTGGATATCCTATAGTTAATTCTTTTATTTTCTTCATCTGAGTACTATATTTTTCTTGTAAATATTTTTTCTTGATGTTTTATACTTTGTGCTACTATGAAAGATATAGTAATATAAAATGTCATATTATATCATATGATATATGTATTTTTATATCTACCTAACTATATCTCTATCTAAAATTCACTAAGAACCCTAAATTTTCTTTTAAAAAAAATATTTTTTATTGATTTCTGAGAGGAAGGAAGAGGGAGAGAGAGAAACATCAATGATGAGAGAGAATCATTGATCAGTTGCCTCCTGCATGCCCCACATTGGGGATCAAGCCTGCAACCCAGGCATGTGCCCTTGACTGGAATTGAACCTATGACCCTTCAGTCCGCAGGCCTATGCTCTATCTACTGACCCAAATAGGTTAGGAACTAAATTTTCTTTTTATCTCTTGGTACTGTGAGATAAGCACAATCATACAAGTTACCCTTAACTAAAGTGGCATTCCAGCCTCCTGCACTTCTTTCTATATAAATTCCTTTTAAGCTTTTAACTAATGACATGAGAGTACGCTGGGAAGGAGTAAGGAAGAAGGAAGGATTTTAGATGAGCAGTTTTCTGCAAAAGCTTTTAACTAATCTTGTGGCTTCTGTGCATTTTCTGGAATACTGCCATAGTGTCTCAGGATGTGTATATCCCAGTTTAAAAAATGTGATTTATAGTTCACTAATTTGCTCCAAAAGGTTCCATATAAAGGAAACTTAATAACTTTTTAGGCCAGAGAAACTGGGTCTAGAAACACGGAATAAATTATTTAGATGCTTAGAGCTCTCAAGTATACAATTACAATGTGTACTTAGGACTATTAGTTCTCATGTCTAGAAGTAAGTCAGTTGTCTTTCATGGACAGCTATAAAGTGCACTCTTCCAATTAATGATCGCAATAAAAGGATAATTTATATCTCTAAAAAATTTAGCAACTAACATAAAATGCAAACCTAATGAATATGATTGTCATTTGACAAAGCACCATTTGAGAAAAGGTCTTTCCTAAATTCCAAAATCACATAGATTTTTACAACAGAAAGCTAAAAACACAAATATATTTGATAAAGACTTTTGATAAATAAGTGGACTTGAGCAATTGTAGACAGGTACATAGCAATTAATACATGCAGCCCTTATTTCAACATTCTCAGCAAGGGAAAGGAAATCAACAAATGACATATAAACAGGATAACGTCAACAGATAAGCCGTGTGAAACCAACAAAGATTTTCCTTGAACTTCCTCCTTAAAGAATGTTTCAAGTTAATGGTAAAATCATATGTGACATTATCAGTTAAATCATGTTTGCTTAAGTTAAGTGCTTGGTGAATTATATGTTTATATGCAATTCATTCCACAGTATGAATTCAGTCATTCAAAACATATCTTCTTTGTTTTGTTTACAAAGTCACCAGAAAAATAGATCTCTCAGGTATTTCCATCAAAATTCCTTTGGTTAATCAAAAACCTCCCAACAAACAAAAATCCAGGACCACATGGCTTCACTGGAAAATTCTACTAAACATTCAAATAAGAATTAGTATCAACCTTTCTCAAACTCTTTCAGAAAATAGAAGAGGAAGGAACTCTTTCAAACTCATTTTATGAGGCTAGTATTACCTGGATACCAAAACCAAACAAGGATACCACAAGAAAATAAAATTACAGAGAAATAACCCTGTCTCTGAAGACATAAGTGCAAAATTCCTCAACAAAATATTAGCAAATCAAAATTAAGAATACACTAAAAGGATTATATACTATGATGAAATGAGATTTATTCTAGGTATGCAAGGATGGCTCAACATTTGCAAATCAGTCAATGTGATACACCATATTAACAAAATGAAGGATAAAAATCAGACAACTATTTCAATAGATGCAGAAAAAGCATTTGATAAAATTCAACATCCACACATGATAAAAACTCTCAACAAAGTGGGTACAGGAGTGTACCTTAACATAATAAAGGATATATATAACAAGCTGGTAGCTTACATCATACTTATTTCCTCTACAATCAGGAATTAGACACTCTCACCATTTTTATTCTCTATAGTATTAGAAGTCCTGAAAACAGCAATTAGTCAAGAAAAAAATAAATAAAAGGCATCCAAATTGGAAAGAAAGAAGTAAAATGGTAACTATTTGTAGAGAACATGATATTATATACATAGGAAAGCCAAAGACTCCATTAAAAAAAACTGTTAGAACTAATAAATTCAGTAAAGTTGCAGAATAGTTATTAAATAGTTATTAAAACAGTATGACATTGGCATAGAAACAGACACACAGATCACTGGACCAGAACAGAGAGCCAAGAAATAAACTCATTCATAAATTATCCACTAATTTATGACAAAAGGGTCAAGATATGCAATAAGGAAGTAAAGTCTCTCCAATAAATGGGGTTGGGAAAACTGAACAGTTACATGCAAAAGAATGAAACAGGACCACTTCCTTATACCATTTACAAAAACTAACTTAAAATGGATTAAATATTTGGATGTAAAACCTGAAATCATAAAACTCTAGAAGAAAACAGGTGGTAAGCTCCTCGACTTAGGTCATAGTGATGATTATTTGAGTCTGGTATTAAAAGCAAAAACAAAAACAAATAAACAAGTGGAATTACATTAAACTAAAATGTCTCTTCATTTTGGGGAGGAATTTTTGTTATTTTTTTAAATTGATTAAAGTACTATACATGTGACCTTATGCCCCCATTTTCTTTCCCTCACTTCCCCGCTCCTGCTCTCACCCCCCTAGTGTCTGTGTTCATTGGTTATGCTTACTATATATGCATGCATACAAGTCCTTCAGTTGATCTCTCCCTCTTCCCCCACCCTCCCCTGCCTTCCCTCTGAGATTTGATGATATGATAGTTGCTTCTTTGACTCTGGATCTGGTTTTGTTCATCAGTTTATGTTGTTCATTATATTCTACGAGTGAGATAATGTGATATTTAACTTTCTCCAACTGACTTATTTCACTTAGCAGAATGCTGTCTAGGCCCAACCATGCTGCTGCAAATGGTAAGAATTCCTTCTTTTTTATAGCAGCATAGTATTCCATTGTGTAGATGTACCATAGCTTTCTAATCCACTCATCTGCTTATGGGCATTTAGGCTGTTCCCAAATCTTAGCTATTGTAAATTGTGCTGCTATGAACATAGAGGTACATATATCCTTTTTGATCTTTCTAGTTTCTTGGTATATATTTGATCACTGGTCAAATTTTTTTCATTGCAAAGGAAACCATCAACAAAATAAAAAGTCAACCTACTAAATGAGAGAAGATATTTGCAAATCATATACCTGATATGTGAGTAACATCCAAAATGTGTAGAGAACTCATAAAAATTAATAGCTAAGTATTTGATTTAAAAATGGGCAAGAGATCTGAATAAATATGTTTTCCAAAGATATATAGATAGCCAGCCAACACATATGAAAAGAGGTGTTTAATATGCCTAATTATCAAGGAAATGCAAAAAAAAATCCATAATGAGATATTACCTTATATCTGTTAGAATGGCTATCATCAAGAAGGTAAGAGACAATAGGTATGGGCAAGGTTATGATAAAAAGGAAACCCTTTTGCACTATTGGTGGGGATATAAATTGGTTTAATCGGTATGAAAAAATATATGGAGATTCCTCAAAAAATTCAAAATAGATCTATCATAGAATCCAGCAATTCTACTTTTGGGAATATACTAAAAAGAAATGAAAATAGGATTATGTAAGAGATATATGCACTCTCATATTTATTATAACACTAATAATATCATAATAGCCAAGATATGGAAAAACCTACATGTCTATGAATGAATTAATGGATAAAAAGAATGTGATATATAGATAGACATAGACATAGACAAAGACATAGACATAAACAGACATATAGACAGACAGATACAGGGTGTCCCCCCAAAATGTGTACACTCTTTAAATAATTATTAATTCTAATGGGTTAAGTCTGAAAAGAAAAAAAATCAATTGAACTATCAGCTGTAAAGTGTGTATTATTAAGCCATAAGAAATGGGGATATTATGTCATTTGTAACAATATGGATGGACCTTGAGCTCAGTGATTGGCAAACTGCGGCTCATGAGTCACATGTAGCTCTTTGGCCCCTTGAGTGTAGCTCTCCCACAAAATACCACAGCCTGGGCAAGTCTATTTTGAAGAAGTGGCATTAGAAGAAGTTTAAGTTTAAAAAAATTGGCTCTCAAAAGAAATTTCAATCATTGTACTGTTGACATTTGGCTCTGTTGACTAATGAGTTTGCCGACCACTGCATTGGCTCATAGATACAGGGAAAAGTGGTTGCCAGATATGAAGGTGGTGGGTAAAAGAAATGGGTGAAGGGTCAAAAGATAAATTTTAAAACATTCCAATGTTAGAGAAGACAGCCAGGTAGGTAAGCGGCACCTATGGAATGATAGGTGAGGTGAGTATGTCCCTGATTGTCTATACACACTAATTACCTTCCTGCAGAGGGGCTAACAGTTCCTGAGATTAAAATCCATTCATATAATAAAGGACAAGATTGACTTCATATACCACAAATTAAAAATATACCCCATTATGTCATAATCATACCATACATACTGTCATAAATTTTCAAGTGTAACTGGATAAGAAAATCTTCACTTCCATATTAGTGGTAGTCCATTTACAGATCCAGAAGAATGCCCAGTTATTGCTAGCATATATTTAATATGAAAGAAACTTGAAAAATCATTGAAGAAATTTAGTAACACAAAAGTCTGATGATCTGACTTCTCATGCAGTTCCTGTTAATCTGGTCTTGGCAAGTTGCTTAACATTTGTATAGTTTGTTGTCCTCATCTAGAAAACTTGTGAGTTATACTAGATGAGCCTATGCTTTTTCCAATTGAAAATTATGTCAATTAGATCTAAGATTTACATGAAGTTAAAATTGTAATTAAGTTCCTGGCAGGTTTATCTACACTGTCTATTCTGTCATTTAAAATCAACTAAATGTTTTACTAAAA
>PVJN01026309.1:0-29374 GCA_004026805.1 Lasiurus borealis | reverse complement strand
TTTTTTTTTTCTTTTGTTTTTTTTTTTTTTTTTTTTTTTTTTTTTTTTTTTTTTTTTTTTTTTTTTTTTGTTTTTTTTTTTTTTTTTTTTTTTTTTTTTTTTTTTTTTTTTTTTTTTTGGCATTCTCATTAAGATCCTTGAAGGTCTCACTAAGTTTCTCGGCGGTTTGTAGAAGATCCTTGAGTAACCTTATAAATGTGGTTTTGAACTCTATGCCCAGTAAGTTTGCTTTCCTCAATTTATTTCATTTGTAATATGTTTGTCTCCACATTTTGGTTGCTTCCCTGTGTTGATAGAATGGCTTTGTGTGCTAGTTGTCCTTTATGGCCCAGTGACTCTGCCTCTTCAATCACCTGAGGTGGACACTCTTGGTGCACCCCTTTGTGGGCTGGGTTCACAGTCTTGTTGTAGTTAAGCTTTGATTGCTATTGGTACACTGGGAGGAATTGACCTCCAGGCCACTTGACTGTGAGGATTAGCTGTGTCTATAATGGAAGAACTGCTGTGATGGAGACACCCCTATGGAGCAGGACTTGCTTCAGTGGGGCTTTGGTGCTCACCACGTCTGCCTCTTGAGTGTGTCACTTATGCATGTGAAGAGTTGAAATCTGGTGTCGTCTCACACTGACCTCTAGATACACTGGTTCCTGGTTCTCCAAGGAGGTGCAAGTCAGCTACTGTCAGAGGCCACCCAGGAGCTACAGGGAGATTGGCAGATTTCTCCTCTCTGCTTGGAGTTTGGAAGTTTTGGAGTAGTCTGACCCAGTTGCAATTTGTTAGGTTAAGCTTCAAGAGGGCAGGCCATTCATATGCAAATGCAAAAGCCACTGCACACAGCTGGGTCAGTTTGTAAATTGGGTGGGGCAGGGTCTCAGGGAAGCATTAGGGCGTGGCAAACAGTGATGGCTGCCAGTCAACCCTCTCTGCGGCTCTGCGTTTCCTGTTCTGTTCCACGTCCCATGCCCCAGTGCAGTAAACAATGATTCCTGTGTGCACCTCTGCGAGAAAGCTACCCTCTCTTTCCGACCTGATGGCTGACAGTCCAGTTTCTCCCTGAATGAGTCTGGGTCCCCAGAATCTCACCGGAAATTGAAGTTTAGAGCAGTCAGGAACTTGTAACTCCCTCCCAATTGAAAAAATAAATAGCGTATGCCAGCCCTATTCGCTCGTGTTTCTGTACCTCTGCCTTTCATAGCTTTTGCACGTCCTACCAGATCTCAATGCACTTTTTTTCTTTCCTTCTAGTTGTAGAACTTCCACTCTGCCAGCTTTCCCGTGGTTCTGGGGGATAGTCATTTTGTCTTTTAGTTGTAGTTTTGGTGTGGTTGTGAGAGGCAGGACATACAGGTGTATACCTTATGCCGCCATCTTGGTTCCCCCTCTGAAAGAGGTTTCTAAGATGTATTTGACTTGGAATTTTATTTCTAGGACTGAAATTGTCAACAAGTGTGTGGTAGATAAAAGAGGGAAAGGAAGGTGGGAAAAAAATGGCCTATCTCGCCTTAGCCAGGTTTGCTCAGTGGATAGAGCATCAGCCTGCCCGTGTGGGAGGCAACTAATCATCTCTCTCACATCAGTGTTTCTATTTCTGCCTTTCCCCTTCCCTTCTACTCTCTAAAATCAATGGACAGATATCCTCGGGTGAGGATTAACCAAAAGAAAGAAAAAAAATGTGGCGTATCTGGGCCTTCCCAGCAGGGTTAGGATCTTGCTCTTTGGGTCATTGTTCAAGCAAAAAGTTTTCTGAGTGAGCATGTATGTTCTGAGAAACTGAAAGAAACAAAATTCAAAATGTTAACATCTGTGTTGTTAAATCACATCAAGACACTCACCTAGTTCCCAGGCATATTATCTTCAATAAGGTATAATTATCCTTCTGGTTTTTTTTTACCTTTCTTCCAGGGGTTAGCAAATCAGTCATCAAAACGATGTCCATGATGGATTTTGAAAAGGTTAATCTTGAATTAATAGAGTCCTTGTTAGAATGGATTGTGGATGGAAAGCACTCCTACCCCCCAGGTAACTGTTTCTTGTTTTCATTTATGTGTAAGATGGCAAAAGGGAAGGAGCTTTCTTCCTGAGATCAAGGGCACCACCTCCCTTCCTGGAGCGCTCACCCCACCCTGGTTATAGGTAAAGTTGCTTATTAGGCTTTTCAAGGAGAAATTTTACCTTTTACCTTTTGGGGTTCACCCACTTTTTTTTGCTTTGCACTGTTGCTCTCACCAAACAAAAAGATGTTAACAATACAAAGTCCCAAAAGAAAGAAAACCAAAAAGAAGGCCAGGATGGGTGATCCATTGTTACCCACCAGGCCCTGGCTAAAGGGAAGCCTAGTAGTGAGTGTTTGAATTTCATGAAGACTTTGCACACCAAGGCCAAAGGGCTTTGGGGTTAAGAGAACAGCTTTAGAGCCTGATAAACATCTCAGCTCTACTACTCAGAACTCCATAACCTTGGGTAAAGTGAATATTACAGATATTCCTGAAATAGATGCCCAGGAGGGCAGAAGAGATCAGAAGACACATAAATACATAGACAAAATATTCTCTCCCATCCATGTAGATTACCCTCCTACTCTTAAATGGTGTGGTATTTTAGGAGGGAGGAGCATGCAGTATGTAATGAAAAGACAATGGGTGTGATACTAGAAACCCTAGGTTTGTGTTCATGCTCACTTTTACTGACTCTGTGACCTGGTCAAGTTACAGGGTCACTTTAAGGTGACTGTGAGGATCAACCAAAATCATGTCTGTGAGCATGCTTTGTATACTATAAAATGTTAAAATCAACTCTGAAACATACCTTCACCCTTCTTCAGAGTTTCATTTTTGTAATGATACTAGTGACCCAGTGCATGGATTTGTGCACATTGAAAGGAAATTAATTAGAAAGTGGCCAGTGGGGCAGGCTGGGCAAGATGGGCCAGACACACCCTGGAGCTAACCTCCCTCGGTCCTTCCCCAGCATCCGCCAAGTGAGCGGGGTCCCTCTGACAGGTGGGGTCCCTCAGCCTGGCCTGCGGGGATTGGGCCAAAACTGGCTCTCTGACATCCCCCGAGGGGTTGCAGAGTGTGAGAGAAAAGTTGCTGTCATACAGGGTGTGGAACGCAAATGCAAGTGTGCAGTAAACCAGATTCGGGCCATCAGTGCCCCAGCAACAACATAACCCACAGCCGAAGGTGAAATCACATGGCCCCACAAAGAATCAGGCTCCCTCCTCTCTGATCTCCAGTTGTGTCACTCAAGAACCACCACTGCCAAGTCACTGCAGCTAGGCAGTGCCTGTGTTGTGTGTCTGCCCCCTGGTGGTCAGCACACAACATAGTGGCTGGTCAGACACAGCATATTAGCTTTTTATATATATAGACTAGAGGACTGGTGCACGAATTTGTGCATTGGTGGGATTCCTCAGCCTGACCAGCAGTCGGGGCCTTTTCGCCCAGTCCCAATGGGGGCCGGCCAGCTGGGGAGGGTCTGCAGGAGGGCTCCAGGGCATGTCCAGTCCTCTTGCCTAGTCCCAATTGACCATACCCCAGCAGCAAGGTAACCTACCAATCCAAGTATCAGGCCCTTGATGGTGCACATTATAGCGACTGTCAAGTGGTCAACCGATCTGTCTGTCACTTAGCATATTACTCTTTTATTATATAGCATAGTTTCCTTACTTACTTAGTGGGGAGAATAACTGCAATAAATAACAGGTCAGGAGTTCTTATGGACAGATCTTTGTTTTATATCCCATTGTACCTAGCACAGAGGTGACATAGGTACCCAATAAATATTTGTGAGATTGAAGATATGTGCCAATTTCCAAATAAAGCATGGAAGAAGGTAATAACTGAGTGATTATTCTTGGCACAGAAATATACTATATAATCAGTTACCACTGCTTATTTTCTTTCATGTCAAATTTAAAAGTCTGTAAACTATCCTAGCTGGTGTGGCTCAGTTAATTGGGGTGTCATCGCATGGATTCCCAGTCAAGGCACAAACCTAGGTTGTGGGTTCAGTCCTCAGTCAGGGCATGTATGTAAGGCAATTGATAACTAGCTCTCTCTTTTTTCTCCTCCCCTTCTTCCCTCCCTCCCTCCCTTCCTCTCTCTCTAAAGAATCAATACAATATAGTCCTGAGTGAAGATTTGTTTTTAAGCTCATAAACCATTAAATGGCATGGTTAGTTAATAAGCTACATTTCCACATATGTCTCAATTTAGACAGGTTGGCAAACAAATTATACTTTCTTTGTCTTATTTTCAGTCAGATGTTTATGGATATTTTTTAATAATAAAAAGAAGAATTTCCCTACCTTAAAAGACTAGAAGGATAATCTTCCTTATAGAAATGGCAGTGACCAGTGCACTAAAGAAATATGTTTAAAGAGCTTTGCTAATGATACTTGTATAAGTTAAGGCATTATATTTTCCTACTTTTCTATTTTTCCTGTTGCATAAAGATAATATCCCACTTATTTTGTGGTAATTAAGTCATAATATATATTTTTAAAGTTTGTTATCTATTAATTCCTTGGGGACTTTACAAAGAAAACTGAAAGTGAAAAATCTCAGATTATTATTTCATTAAAAATTGCTTTATAATCTGTTAGTTTTTCTCTTTTTGCCTCTATCTGATTGATTCTCTTTATATGTCCAGGTGCTATACTTGTATTTTTACCAGGATTGGCAGAAATCAAAATGCTTTATGAACAGCTACAGGCTAATTCTCTTTTCAACAACAGACATGGTCATCGGTAAGTTAATTGCTTTCTGTATTCTCAGTCATCTATTGCAGTTATATGTGAAGAAGAATAACCAGAAAGGTCTTTTTAACAGTCATCACCTTCTTTAGATTCTGCTGTCACTGCTCAAGAATACATTTGTTTATGCCAGCTGGAAATAGACAAACCTGTTTGTTCCAGAAAATCAGTCACTCCCATGCCATTCAATAAAAATATTTTTCTTCACTTAGCATAGTGACTCAGCAAAATTGCATGAAATTTCAGTTGTTAGATACAGGGCATGTGAGAAGCTGATGTTAGTAACAACAAAGAAATGATCCCATCTTGAGAAAAAATATAATTTTCAGTGATTTCTATTCTGGTGTAAAGAAACATTGGGTGTGTCTTCATAGCGAAGGAGACAACTACTTGACAGATGAAAACTCCTTAGATATATAAGAATGAAATTTCGTAGTGTATGTCACTATCTCTGCCTCTCTTGCTCTGGATTTAAAAGTAGGGGAAAAGTGAACATTGCTCTTGTAAAATGTCAACTGTTTGGTCTTCTTGATTATTTACTACTGAGTTACACTCCAGTTTTTCCCAAGTTGATGCAAGGTTTTTAGTTTCTGGGATGAGTAAGTACTTTGTTAAAATCAGAAAGCATCTTTCCATTCAGAAGAGCTGAGCCCTGAGGGTGGAGAAGCTGCTGCTGATGAGATAGAAATCCACCCCCTGTAATCCAGTTTCAGAACTTCACGCCAGAACACTCACTGTGCTTTTATTGCCTTTCAGATGTGTTGTTCACCCACTTCATTCATCTTTGTCCAGTGAAGAGCAGCAAGCTGTGTTTATAAAACCTCCTGTAGGTGTAACTAAGATTATAATTTCCACCAACATTGCTGAGACATCCATAACCATTGATGATGTGGTCTATGTCATCGATTCTGGGAAAATGAAAGAAAAGAGGTATTCTCTTTCGGCAGTATAAGGGAGGGGCCAAAGATGTCTCATTAGAATGACAAAGCTCTTAATAGTTAATGCTATTAAACTACATGGATTGTGTTTGAAAAAATATTTTATGAAAACTATATAAATATATGAGTGAGGCTATATTCAGATCATATTCTTAAAGTCAGATGGAGATGGAAAGTTTAAGGTTTTATCTTAGAAGTTGTCCTCCTTTTTTCATATGCTTTACATGTGCTTGAATGAAAAAGCATTGATGTGAAAGTTGATATGTGTTAATTAGTTTGATATTGAAATCACTTCACAATGTCTACATATATCAAAACATCACATGGTACACCTTCATTATATATAATTTTTACTTGTCCAAAATAAAGATGAAAAAGAATTTTAAAAATTCTTGGCTTGGCTCAGTGGATAGAGCATCGGCCTGTAGACTGAAGGGTCCAGGGTTTGATTCCTGCCAAGGACACATGGCCTGGGTTGCCAGCTCGATCCCCAGTAGTGGGTCTGCAGGAGGCAGCCGGTTGATGATTCTCTCTCATCATTGATGTTTCTGTCTCTCCTTCTCCCTTCCTCTCAGAAATCAATAAAGAAATATTTTTAAAAAAAGAGAGAGAGAGAGAGAGAGAGAGAGAGAAGAGTTAAGTAGATTATATGTGGTAGTGTTCCACACCCTTTAAAGTATCACTAATCTCCTGCCAGGAACTCAACTCTGGCAGAACACAGAGGACACTGTGTCCTTCTACAGAGAAGGAAGGTGTTCATCTAATTTGTCCACGCTGGGTCTAGTCTTGGCCATGTCTTCATAAAATAACGCTTTCTGACATTTTCTTTTTCTTTATAGATATGATGCCAGCAAAGGGATGGAAAGTCTGGAGGATACTTTTGTCTCTCAAGCCAATGCCCTGCAAAGAAAAGGTCGAGCTGGTCGTGTTGCATCTGGGGTCTGCTTCCATTTGTTCACTAGCCATCACTTCCGTCATCAGCTTTTAAAGCAGCAGCTGCCAGAAATACAAAGAGTGCCATTGGAACAGCTCTGTCTGAGGTACATCCATGTCTTCTTTTTCTTAGTAGGAGACATTTTGCTGAGAATGGACTTAGAAAGAGCTCTGCAGTATTACCTGTACCATTCCTTTTAAGTTTCTGCACATAAAGATCTCTTACATTGGAGAAGATAGTCCTATAATAGACCTTAAGAATACCTTTGTGAGTCAGAAAAGTAATCTAACTTAACGAGAATAAGTTAGAGGTTCCACCAATATTAAATCATCACAGGGAAAAATCTAAAACCTCATTATCAGTTAGATCAAAGTGAACAAAAATTACTTGAAAACTCCATTATTTACAAGATGAACAAATAAGAATAAGTATCATAAAATGGAATTTAATGAATGAATGATCAAACTCAATGTTATTGCAGTTGGGAAATCTATGTTCATTATAATTTTTTTTGCTAAATCAAAATTTAAGTAGATTACTATCAATGCATGTGTTAAAATGAAACATCTACGTGATCTAAGTGGAAAAAAGCTAGATACCAAGTATGTGTCCATTAGTAAATATGTAAAATTGTATGTTTACCAGTATCAGTTCACAGCTTAAAAAGGAAATGCATATAAGTGAAATAAGAAAAATCTATATATATAAAAACATAATATGCAAAGTGTCCCCTACGGCAGTGGTCGACAAACTCATTAGTTAATAGATCGGCAAACTGTGGCTCATGAGCCACATGTGGCTTGTGATCCGCAGTTTGCTGACCATTGTCCTAGGGAGTTCAACTGACTAGGAGTTCAATCACTCGCTATGATGTGCGCTGGCCACCAGTGCGTGGCACAGAATGAAGGAAGGCCCTGGCCAACAGCTGCTAAGGACCCTACCTGTGCACGGATTTCATGTAGTGGGCCTCTAGTGTTATATAAGATTTTTCTCCTCTGAAAACTGCTTAAATTCATAATTTAAACCAATAGCTTTTCAAGAGCTGTCAAAAGCCAGGGCACAGTGCAGATTGATTTTATAAACAATTACGTAATTTCAGATGTGGCAAAGAGAATAAGTGGATCTTTCCAATTTTATTTCATGATTTGATTCCACTGTTATTGAAAGAAGCATTTTGAAAGTTTATAGAGAAAATTTTTTTAATCTCAATAAATTTCAGACTCTGAACGTGTTTCTGCAATTTATTGCTGGAGAATGAGGAGACATAAGAGATTTTTTTTTTTTAATTTTAAACTAACATTATCTGGCTTATGAAAGCATATATCTAGGAAATTATAAACTACTAGAGGCCAAGTGCACGAAATTCATTTGCAGATAGGGTCCCTAGCAGCTGCTGGCTAGGGCCTCCCTTCCCCAGCTGCCGGCTGTCTGCCAGGCCTTCCTTCATTCCACGCTGCCCCCTGGTGATCAGCGCACATCTTAGCAAGCGGTTGAACTCCCAAGGGGACACTTTGCATATTAGGCTTCTATATAGAGAGATTTTTATTCAAGAAAGAAGCTTATTTCTTGGTGTGATCCCATCATAAATAAAATTGTCATTTTTTTTTTCCCCCTAGAATTAAAATTTTGGAAATGTTTAGCACTCATAATCTTCAATCAGTGTTCTCTCGGCTCATTGAACCACCACATCCTGATTCTCTTCGTGCCTCAAAAATACGATTACGAGACTTGGGAGCATTAACTACAGATGAAAAACTGACCCCTCTTGGGTATCACTTAGCCTCTCTGCCTGTGGATGTGAGAATTGGCAAACTGATGCTATTTGGGTCTATCTTCCGTTGTTTGGATCCTGCTCTCACCATCGCTGCCAGTTTGGCTTTTAAGTCTCCTTTTGTAAGTAAACAACATTCTTCTAAACTGGAGTCCAGGCCCTGCTGGCGTGGCTTAGTGGTTGAGCATCAACCTGTGAACCAGAAGGTCATGGTTCAATTCCCAGTGGGGGCACATACCCAGGTTACAGGCTTTATCCTCAGTGGGGGACATGTAGGAGGCAGCTGATCAATGTTTCTCATCATTGATCTCTCTCTCTTTCTTTCTCTCTCTTTCTCTCTCTCTCTCTCTCTCTCTCTGTCCTTTCCTCTCTGAAATCAATAAAAATATATTTAAAATTTTAAAATAAAATAAAAATAGAGTCTATTGGTCTCTAAGGGGTCCATGGGGGCTACAGGGTTATGTGAACCCCCTAAAAATTTTCTTGTACATTGTATGTGAATTTTTCAGGGTACAATGTCTATTTTATCTGATCCATGCCCCAAATTAAGGTTAAGAACTGGAGATCTAACTTATTAAAATAACCTAATTTTTTAAAGTTATATGACTTATTATAGGAAAATCATAAAATGCAGACAGGTACTAGTAAAAGGTACCTCTGCATGATTTTACCAGATAGTAAATATATTGGACTCTTCTTTTTTTTAACAGCTTTATTGAAATAATGCACAAAATGCATGCAAGATGCTCAGCCCCCATGGCCGCCTCTGCCTCAGCCCCTGCCCACTGCTGTGGCTTTATCCAGAAGGTTGTTTGGAAGGATGTCCTAGTCTGATTAGCATATTATCTTTTATTATTATAGATAATTCATCCAAAGTGTATAACTCAGAAGCTTTTCATGAGGAGTGCACTGAATCTTTAGATTGCTTTGGATAGTTATGGACATTTTAATGATGTTCTTCCACCTGTTTACATCTTCCTCTAGCTCTTTTTTCAGTGTCCTGTAGTTTTCGCAGATAGGTCTTTTACCTCGTTAGTTAAGTTTATTCCTAGGTATCTTAATTTTTTTGTTGCCATGGTAAATGGGATTACTTTTTAGTCTCTCTTTTTGTAAGTTCACTATCAGTGTAGAGAAATGCCATAGATATTTTGGGCATTAATTTTGTATTCTGCTACATTGCTAAATTCATTTATTAAGTCTATTAGGATGGAGTCTTTTGGGTTTTTAACGTATAATATCATATCATCTGCAAATAAGGACAACTTTACTTCTGTTCCTATTTGGATGCCTTTTATTTCTTCTTGTTTAATTGCAATAGCTAATACTTGCAGTACTATGTCAAACAGGAGTGGTGAGAGTGGGCATCCCTATCTTGTTCCTGTTCTTAGGGGAAATGATTTTAGTTTTTGCCCATTGAGTATGATGTTAGCGGTGGATTTATCATATATGGCTTTTATGATGTTGAGGTATCATCCTTCTATTCCCAGCTGGTTGAGAGGTTTTTCAAGAAAGGGTGTTGGATTTTGTCAAATGCTTTTTCTGCATCAGTTGATTTTTATCTCTCAATTTGTTTATGTGATGTATCACGTTTATTGATTTATGGATATTGTCCCATCCTTGCATTCCTCGGACAAGTCCCACTTGGTCATGGTGTATGATTTTTCTGATGTACTGCTGGATCCATTTTGCTAGAATTTTGTTGAGGATTTTGGCATCTCTGTTCATGAGGGATATTAGCCTATAATTCTCTTTCATTGTGTTGTCTTTATCTGGTTTTGGTATTAGGGTGATGCTAGCTTTATAGAAAGAGCTTGGAAGTATTCCTTCCTTTTGAATTTTCTGGAATAGTCTGAGGAGGATAGGTTTTAGTTTTTCCTTGAATGTTTGGTAAAACTCCTCTGTGAAGCCATCTGGCCCTGGGCTTTTGTTTGCTGGAAGCTTTTTGATGACTGCTTCAATTTCTTCCATAGTTATTGGCCTATTGAGATGTTTAGATTCTTTCTGGTTGAGTTTTGGAAGATTATATTTTTCTAGGAATATGTCCACTTCCTGCAGGTTGTCTAGTTTGTTAGAATAGTTGTTCATAGTATTTTTTAACAATCCTTTGTATTTCGGTGGGGTCTGTTATTATTTTTCACCTTTCATTACTGATATTGTTTATTTGGGTCCTCTCTCTTTGCTTCTTGGTGAGCCTGACTAGAGGTTCATCAATCTTGCTTATCCTTTCAAAGAACCAGCTCTTGGTTTTATTGATCTTTTATATTGTTTCTTTAGTCTCTATTCATTTATCTCCACTCTGATCTTTATTATTTCCTTCCTTCTGCTTACACTGGGCTTTTCTTGTTACTCTCTATCTTTTTTGAATTGTAGGGTTAGATAATTTATTACCATTATTTCTTGTTTTTGCAGTGGGCTTGTAGAGCTATGAACTTCCCTCTCAAGACTGCTTTCACTGTGTCCAATAGATTTTGGATTGTTGTGTTTTCATTGTCATTTGCCATGATGTTTTTTATTTCTTCCTTGATCTCTCTGGCAACCCAGTCATTGTTTAATAGCATGCTGTTTAGTCTCCATTTTTTGGGTTTTTTTGGATTGTTTTTATTATAGCTGATTTCCAGTTTTATGACACTGTGATCTGAGAAGATGCTTTATATGATTTCTATCTTCTTGAATTTGAAGAGGCTTTCCCTATGACCCAACATATCATCTATCTTTGAAAATGACCCATGTACACTTGAGAAAAATGTATATTCTATGGCTTTGGGGTGAAATGTTCTAAAAATGTTAATTAATTGCACCTGGCCTAGTGAGTCATTTAGGATTGATGTTTCTTTGCTGATTTTTTGTTTAGAGGACTTGTTCAATGGTGATAGTGGAGTATTAAAGTCTCCTACTATGATTGTATTGCTGTACATCTCTCCCTTGATATCCTCCAGGAGTTTTTTTTAAGTATTTGAGTGCTCCTGTATTGGGTGCATATATGTTTACCAGAGTTATTTCTTCTTGTTGGATTGTTCATTTTAGTAGTATAATGTGGCCTTCCTTATCTCTTGTTATATCCTTCACTTTGAGATCTAATTTGTCAGATATAAGTATTGCTGCCCAGCTTTTTTTTTCTTTTTCACTTCCATTTGCCTGAAAAACCTTTTTCCATCCCTTCACCCTCAGTCTGTCTGCGTTGTTTTTCTGAGGTCAGTTTCTTGTAGACAGCAGGTATATGGATCATGTTTTCTTATCCAATCCATTACCCTATGTCTTTTGATTGGGGCAGTTAATACATTTACATTTAAAGTTATTATTGCCGAAACCGGTTTGGTTCAGTGGATAGAGCGTCGGCCTGGGGACTGAAGGGTCCCAGGTTCGATTCTGGTCAAAGACATGTACATTGGTTGCGGGCACATCCCCAGTAGGGGGCGTGCAGGAGGCGGCTGATCCATGTCTCTCTTTCATCGATGTTTCTGGCTTTCTATTCCTTTCCCTTCCTCTCTGTGAAAAATCAATAAAATATATTTTAAAAAATAAAAATAAAAATAAAGTTATTATTGATAGGTACTTATTTGTCACCATTTTTATTCTTTACCTCTGTGTTCCTTCTTTGCTTCCTGTTTCTTTTTTTTACAACAGACCATTTAGCATTTCTTACATTGCTGGTTTGGTGGTAATAAATTTCCTTAGTCCTTTTTTGTCTGTGAAGATCCTGATTTCACCTTCAATTTTGATTGAAAGTCTTGCTGGGTACAGTATTCTTGGATTCAAACCCTTCCTTTGCATTACTTTGTATATTTCATTCCATTCCCTTCTAGCCTGATGAGTTTCTGTTGAGAAATCAGTCGCTAGTCTGATGGGGGTTTCTTTGGGGGTTCCTCTGGCCACTTTTAAGATTCTTACTTTGTCATTGGTATTTATCAATTTAATTATAATGTGCCTTGGTGTCAGTCTTTTGGGGTTCATTTTGTTTGAAACTCTGTGAGCTTCTTGGATTTTTGTGGGGTTTTTCTTCCCTATATCAGGGAAGTTTTCAGTCATTATTTCTTCAAACAAGTTTTCTAGTCCTTGCTCAGTTTTCTCTCCTTCTGGAACCCATATTATGTGGATGTTGTTCTGTTTCGTGTTATCCTGAAGTTCCCATAGGCTCTCCTCCTGCTTTTTATTTTTATTTTTCTAGAAGCTGCTCTACTTGGGTATTTTTTCTTACCTGTCTTCTAGCTCACTGATGCAGTCCTCCGCTTCTTCTAGTCTACTCTTGATACTTTCTATTGTTTTTTATAGCAGCAATATCATTTTTATTTCTTCTTGGTGCTTCTTCATTTCCTCTTGGTTCTTACACATATTGTTGAATTTGTCTTCCATTCTTTTCAGCCACCTTATGGCCATTTCTCTGAATTCTTTCTCTAACAGGTTGCTTGCCTCCGTTTTGTATACTTCCTTTTCTGGTTATGCCTGCTTTTCTTTCATATGCAGGCTATTTCTTTGTCTCCCCATGGTCTTGCTTCTCTGGGTGTCTAGTTATGTAGTTCTTTCTCTCCTGCATTGATTTAAAGACACAAAATACAACACAACCAGGTACAATGCACAAGGCACTGAACAGAAATGTATTCATGATATTAATAACCCCAAATAAAGGTGACCACCAGAGAAAGACAAATTAGAGGATAGGAGAGAAAGAAATGAAGAAAAAACAACAACACAGGAGTACAAAAATGAAATCGGAAAAAGGAAAAAAAAAGTAAGAGAGAAAAGAGTAAAAAAGAAGAGGGGATGAGAAACCAAGATGGCGGCATAGGTAAACACCTAAACTGCTGCCTCACACAGATTTCAAAACTACAACTAGAAGACAAAATGGACACCATCCAGAACTACAGAAAAGCTGGGTGAGTGGAAATTCTACAACTAAAAGGAAAGAGAAAAGCACATTGAGACTCAGAGGAGCTGCTAAAGGCTGAGGTATGGAGACGTGCATGGAGATGACTGGTGGCTGAGTGCGTGGCTGGCTTTCTCATGCGGGAGGGAGACAGAAGCTCCCAACTGTGCTGAACTTCAGTTCTGAGTGAGACTCTGGGAACCCAGACTCACTCGGGGGGAGTCTGGACTGTCTGGCAGTGAGCGAAACTCAAGGGCGGCTTTCTCTCAGAGGTGCCGCAGTGATTACTGAGGGACACTGAGACACATGGGCCTCCCTAGGGCAGAGCTGACGGGAAGCCAAGACTGTCTGCTCAGCCCTGAGACTCTGCCCATCCAAACTGAGCACAGAGGCTTTTGCAATTTTGCAAGTCTTGTCTCATGAGGGTGTCTCTAGCACAGAAGTTCTCCCAGCATAGAAACAGGTGATCTTCACAGCCAGTTGGCCTGGAGATCAATTCCTCCCAGTGATATCAACAACAATCAAGACTTAACTATAAGGCTATGCACACATTCAACAAAGGAATGCACCAAGAATGTCCACCTTGTAATGGGAGTCTGAGCTACTGGGTCTTATAAGACACCTACCACACAAAGCTACTCTACCAACTCAGGAAAGCAGCAAAAATGCAGAGACAAAGAAATAAATCACAAATAAAAGAAATGGAGGAAAGCAAATGACTGGATATAGAGTTCAAAATCATGGTTATAAGATTTTTTAAGAATTTCCTAGAAAAGTCTGATAAATTTAGCAAGACCCTCAAGGATATAAGTGAGACTCTCAAGGATATAAAAAGGACCAATTAGAAATTAAACATACACTGACTGAAGTAAAAAATATTATACAGAGGCCTAACAGCAGACTAGAGGACCGCAAGAATCAAGTCTAAGATTTGAAATACAAAGAAGCAAAAACAACCAGAAAAGAAAAAAGAATCCAAAAATTTGAAGGTAGTGTAAGGAGTCTCTGGGACAATCTCAAGGATACCAACATCCAAATTATGGAGCTGCCAGAAGAAGAGAGAAAGCAAGATACTGAAAACCTATTTGAAGAAATAATGACTGAAAACTTCCCTTACCTCATGAAAGAAATAGACTTACAAGTCCAAGAAGTACAAGGAACCCCAAACCAAAGGAATCCAAAGAGGACCACATCAAGACACATCATAATTAAAATACCAAGAGCAAAAGACAAAGAATATTAAAAGCAGCAAGAGAAAAACAGTTCATTACCTACAAGAGAGCACCCATACCATTGTCTGCTGATTTCTCAACAGTAACTATGCAGGCCAGACAGGAGTGGCAAATATTCAAAGTGATGAATAGCAAGAACCTACAACCAAGATTACCCAGTAAAGCTATCATTCAGAATTGAAGGGCAGATAAAGAGCTTCACAGATAAGAAAAAGCTAAAGGAGTTCATTGATACCAAACCAGTATTGTATGAAATGCTGAAAGGTATTCTTTAAGAAGAGGAAGAAGAAGAAAAAGGTAAAGATAAAAATTATGAACAACAAATACATATCTATCAACAAGTGAATCTAAAAATCAAGTGAATTAAAAATCTGATGAACAGAATAAACTGGTGACTATAATAGAATCAGGGGCAGAGAAAGGGAGCGGGCTGACAGTTCTCTGGAAGAAAGGGGTGAGGGGTGCGGGAAGAGACTGGACAGAAGTTGTATACCTATGGATGAGGACAGAGGAGTGGGGGGGTAAGGGCAGAGGTTGGGGTGGGAACCGGGTGGAGGGGAGTCATGGGGGTGGGAGAGAACAATTGTAATAATCTGAACAATAAAGTTTTATTAAATTTTTAAAAAAAGGAAGAGGGGAACAACTATATATGGGGAGAAAACTTTAATAGAACAGCCACTAATCCCAACAAATGCCAGCAACAAGTACTTGGAGATGAATACAAACTACAAACAACAAATAATATCAAGTGAGGCGAAGGAGAACAGAAGCAAAAAACAAAACAAAACAAAAAAATAAGCAAAACAAGCATAAAAATTGATATAATCAACAATCAAGTAAACAACAACTAGAAGACAGAGGGGAAAAAATTTTTTGGATAGTGAAGACAGAGAAGAGAGAGGTGTAATGGACTTGGAGCAGGGGATTGGAAATTAGATATATAAGTAGGGTGAAATTTTAACAGGGGGTAAAAAGAAGGAATAGGGAAAATCTAGAGTAGGAAAAGGTAGGAGACAGAGGACTAAAAAAGGGGGGAAAGAAAGAGAATGATGGTAAAAGGTAAAGTTAAGTAAAATGATGCTAAAAGAAAGATGAAAATAGAATGTACAACACTAATCCAAAAGTAAAATAAAATGACATTTAAAAAAAGATAAAATAGTAGTAGTAATAATACTGATTGAAAATAAAAATGTAATAATTTAAAAGGTAAAATCGCCCTCACCGGTTTGGCTCAGTAGATAGAGTGTCAGCCTGTGGACTCGAGTTCAATTCTGGTCAAGGGCATGTACCTTGGTTGCGGGCACATCCCTGGTAGAGAGTGTGCAGGAGGCAGCTAATCAATGTTTCTGGCTCTCTCTCCCTCTCTTTTCCTCTCTGTGGAAAATCAAAAAAATACATATCTACATTTTTTTTTTTAAGTAAAATCAAGTGAGGAAAAAGAAACAAAATTAGTTTCTTAAGTAAAAGATGAAAAAAATAAAAATATGCAGTAGTGAAAGTCATTCACTTCCTCTATTCTGTTTGGCATGCCTGTTTCCCAATCAGGACAGTATTGTAGTTCCTTGTGTCCACTACTCCTCAGTGTTGTAAGCCATTCCTGATATGTAAGCAGGCAGTGTGTCTATCTTAATTTCTTGTATTCCTTTATTTGTGTTTTCACAAGAGTCAATTTGTGATTCAACCCTTGGGTGGCAGTGTTTCTGGATTGACCTCCAGGTCTATAAGTCCTCTCTAGCCCGTGCTTAGATCCTGCTTTCCCTGTGGCACTCAATACCAGTTTGTGGGAGTGGGTTGCCCCCCAGAGCTGGTTCTCTGATAGTTATTTCCCACTCTAATCCCCAGGTTTTAGAAAAACAACTTTCCCCTGCAGTCTCTTAGGGTGTTCCCAATTGGGTGGTTCTATGTATTAGGCTTAGTAATCAGAAGCAAGGATTTAAAGAGGAAAAAGAAAAGAGCCAGTATAAGTGTACAAACTCTGGGGCTGAGCGCAAGTCTGTGCAGTCTTTTTTTTCTCCGTTGGGTCTAAGCAGCCAGCATGCTTTTAAAATTTGTAGGCTGTCCTTTTGCATCAGATCAAAATGGGTTGCTTTTTAAAGTTCCCTTCTGTTAGCAGCTCTGAGGACCCCTTTCCACATACACAGACCACGCCAGCCCCAACAGGCACAGATTTTTCTAGGCGCAGACTTCCCCGGGTCCTCCAGCTCCCACAGTGTGCATGTTTCTCTCTCCTGCCAGGACCAGAGACCTCACCTTATCCCAGTGAAATCCAACCTTTCCATGGTGGAGGGTAGAGCTCCTCTGAACCCGTGTGTTTGCACCAATTGGGACCAGTGTTCTGGGGTTCGCAGCTGTTCAGTTGGTGCTGTAGTTGTTGATTCCCCAGGCTTTTCAGGTTCCCGACAACATCCACTTTCCCCTTCAAGATGGCACGGTCTCTGCGTCTGAGCTGGTCGCTGCAAGAGGGAACCCAGCAGCAGTGGGGGCTGTGCAGTCAGGGGAGCCCCGTCCAGCAGTCCCCCACAGTCTCCTGGAGTGCCACTGTCCCTCAACTCACCAGCAAACACTCCCTGTGTGACCGCTCACTCTCCCTGTTTTCTCACTCACACACTATTTTACAGTCTGCCTTCTTGTCCACAGCCATCTTCCGAACCCTCAAATTTTCTGATTTCTGATTTCAGTTTTTCCGGTTATTTAGGCATGTGTTCTTTACTTTCCACATGAGTTTCCCAGTTTTTTCCATTATTGATTTCTACTTTCATTCTATTATGGTCAGAGAACATACTCTGTATGACTTCAGTCCTTTCAAGGTTATTAAGCTTTGAATTATGGCCAAGCATATAGTCTGTCTTGGAGAGTATTTTATGTGGACTTAAGAATGGATATTCTGCTGTTGTTGGATGGAGTGTCACTTGGCCTTTTTCACCACGGCTTATCTCAGAGAGTTTGGGGACTAGATTAATATACCCATTTTATTCAGCTTTAATGTTATACTTCATGAAATTGTAAACACATAGATCTGAAAAAAAGATCTTAGTTCAGTCCCCTCATTTAACAAGTGACAAAACCAAGGACCTGGGTAAGAAATGTAGCTTACTCAGGGGCATATGGGTCGGTATTGTGAGTAGGACCTTTGTCTCAAATCATCTAAATAAACCTCTCACTGGCTGCTTTGTTTTATTGGAATACAGAAATATTGACGTTCATTAGAAATACTGATGTCATCCTTAGCCTAAACTCAGCATCTGTGCTTTGCTGGGTTTTGTAAACAAAACGTTAAATTTCCCAGATATAATCCTTTTCCCACCGGCCCTCCTAAAAAAGGAAGGTGTTTGAAAAGTTAGAATTTTAGATTTCAGATTTAGCTTTCAGAATGAGTGTCTCTGATGACATCTTGCCACCAGGAGCTGAAAGACCTCGTAGAGCTTATTTGGGATGGGCAGACAGACTCACAAGGGCAAATAGTGGTAGCTTGCCCGTGATCACCATAATGCCTATAGTCAGCCACAGAGTAGTATTCTTTGTGCCGCACAACACACTTCCCAAGGCACCTTGCTTCAGCAGAAAGAAAGCCCGTGTGAAACCAGAAGTAAAATGTGTCCTTCAAATCTGATGTTCCTCTTTTAGGTGTCTCCCTGGGATAAAAAGGAGGAAGCTAACCAGAAAAAGTTAGAATTTGCATTCGCAAACAGTGATTATCTGGCCCTTCTACGAGCATATAAGGTAAGTCCATAACCTAATAGCTGAGGATTATTCCAGAGCTGGCACGAAAGACAGAGAAAGCTCATTTTTATTTTCTTCAACCTTTAGGGGTGGCAGCTCAGTATGAAAGAAGGTATGCGGACAAGTTACAATTACTGCAGACAGAACTTCTTGTCAGGCAGAGTTCTTCAGGTGAGTCGTTTCTGGGGCAGTTTGTTCTCATTCGTTTTCTATTATAGTAGAGGGTCAGATGTGCTGCAACTCTGTCTTGCGTATTCTGCCTTGACATTGAAAATGTTTTTTCTTGCCGAAACCGGTTTGGCTCAGTGGATAGAGCATCAGCCTGCAGACTGATGCTTAGCACACAGCTGATGCTCAGTAAAGATTCATTGAATAAATACATGCATCCCCAGTAGAGGGTGTGCAGGAGGCAGCTGATTGATGTTTCTCTCTCATCAATGTTTCTGATTCTCTGTCCTTCTCCCTTCCTCTCTGTAAAACATCAATAAAATATATTTTTTTAGAAAAGAAGAAGAAAGCAATAATTTTTTAATCGTGGCTGCACATTAGATTCACCTGAGGAGCTTTAAACAAAAACAGTAAAAATGCCCAGGTTACACCCCATGCCAGTTTCATTGGGTCTCCAGGGGTAGGGCCTCAGCATCTGTTTACTGTTGAGGTGGTTGATCAAGTGATTCTAACACACAACAAAGTTAGAGGTCACTAATCTAAAGGACATCTTTATATGTAAAATGCAGTAATAAATATTTTCTCTGGTCATTAAGATTTTTTAAGTATAAAATTATATTTCTTTTAAATTACATTTTTTTACTAAATTTACTTTTTTTTTTTTTCAGGATTCATGTAGGTTTTGCCGTGCTCTATAAGGTCCATCAAATAGAGTTCCCTCTTTTCACTAAACTCTAGCTTACTTTTACAAGAAATCAATTAAAGCCATGTATTTATTTATGGCATATTTAACTCCGGGTTATATTTTACCATGTTTCATATGTACTTGAGACATTCCTAGAAAACACATTGTCATCAAGAGACAGGATAGCGTGGCTTCGCTCTCAGTTCCCATGATGTCTTTATCTCCTTTTCTATTGTCTGATGTGCAGCTTATATTTGAACAGAAGCCAGAAGAGAAGGAGGTTTGGGCTTTTTCTTTCTCATACTTGTGCTCAGCTACAAAAAGGATGGTCTAAATCTAAACCAGTTAACAATGTTCCTATTCTTAGGTAAAGATGTGAGCCAGCGAGGCCTCGGGGTAAGAGAAAGGGAAAGTGGTGAGTGCAGAACCAACCACGCTAGGCTCAGGTAAAGAACCCAGAGGACCTGAATGAACACTGAGACGCAGGCAGGAAAGACCGAGGTAGTGTCACCGCACCTGGCGTCGGGTCCCAAACAAAAGTGACTGCATTGTTTGCTGACCTGAAAAATGCCAGGAAAGTCAGACCTCTCCAAAACCCAATGAACATGGTTTTTAAAATGTAATCTAGACATAAATAAATGATCTCTGGGGTTTTTGTAGCGTACCGATTTCTCTGTAACTATTTAGCTCTGCCGGTTTGCATCCATGTAAACTGCCTTTTTGGGGATGACCTGTTTGATGAACCCATATGAGCCTCATCACTGTGCACTGAAGTAATGAGTTTCTGTCTCATTCGTCATTGTAAGACTGTCTCCACTTGCCTTTGATATGTTGATGTCCCTGCTTCAACACTTTTCCCACTTCTTTCAGGAAATGGCCAGCCTCAAACGACAATTTACTGAACTGTTATCAGATATAGGCTTTGCGAAGGAGGGACTCAGAGCCAGAGAAATTGAGAAAAGGGCCGTGGGAGGAGATGGTATCCTGGAAGCCACCGGAGAAAAGGTAAAGAGTGTATAATGTATTTCTTTTTAATGAGCACCTGAATAGTATTTTAACTCAGGAACACATGTAGGAATCCTTCACTTAAGCCTATGAGCAGAGGTTTGGTGGCAGTCTTTGTTTTCTTCCTTCCACAAATATGTATCAGCTAACACTGATGAAACTGGAAGTGTTTTTGGTTTTTAAATTTCACTGATTCTTGATAAATCCGTAAAAGGTAGAATCGACTTCCCAATAATGTCTTCTTAAATCAGACCAGCTTTTTCCCAATCAAGACTAGTTTTTTGTATAACTACAGGAAGAACACTTCTTCAGGGTGAACCTGATGCCACTCTGTTCTAACTGAAGTTAGTACTTTCTGAGATTGTGAACATCCCGTGAACCAGAATCTTTCTCTCCGGAGCCTTAGGAACATGGGCTTTGTAGCTGCTTTGCAAAAATCTGGGTGGAGTTTCCATGGGCTTTTTGGCATAGGTCCTGTGTGGATGTGTTCTAATAGATCTACTTTTCATGTAGAAAATCCAATTTTTCTAGCACAGGGATAGAATTTAGATGCTTTTGTCTGTTTTAAGATAGAAATCAAAAGACATATAATTGTAAATTCCAGGGCATAGACAAAAGTAGCCATATTACTTATGAAATTAATGCTGCATTTCTCTCACAGGCAAATTCAAATGCTGAGAACCCCAAGCTGATATCAGCAATGCTGTGTGCTGCTCTGTATCCAAATGTAGTGCAGGTAACAAAATGCTTTTCCTGGATTCTCCCACAACCTGTCTCACTTGCAGCCAAGAATATAAGTTAAGTCCTAGCATTAATCATCTCACGCAGCAAATACACACACAGCCTTTTAAACTGAGTGTACATTTCTAATCCTTCATTTCCTTAAACCTGTTTAGATGCATTGTTCAAGAACATTTATTGTATAAAATAGGTTGCTTCTTTAATCCTTCTGACATGACATTCCAGGAATTAAAATGGATAGGTATGTCACTTTCTTAGCCAACCTGTGCCTAAATAACTGTCCTTCTTTGTTAGATAGGAACTTGATTTGACTACATTTTTTCTTATGCCTTTTCCCTGGACTAACCGTAGATTAAGAACAAAGTCAAGCCGAAACCGGTTTGGCTCAGTGGATAGAGCGTCAGCCTGCGGACTGAAGGTCACAGGTTCGATTCCGGTCAAAGGCATTTATCTTGGTTGCGGGCACATCCCCAGTAGGGGGCGTGCAGGAGGCGGCTGATCAATATCTCTTTCTCATCGATGTTTCTAACTCTATCCCTTTGTCTTTCTCTCTGTAAAAATTCAATAAAATATGTTTTAAAAAAATTTTTTTTAAAGAACAAAGTTAAACAAGTCAGTGGTTTGCTAGGGATCACCTGTGCCAACCCACTTCCGAAACCCCTTCCTTGTTGGGCTCTTACCTGAGGTCTCATTATCCAGTCCTCGTCACCTTAGAATTTGAGCTTGTCAGAGTGCTGGATCACTTCTCTTTAACTGTTTGTTAAATTCTCAGTTGATATTCACTAATTTATGGTTTGTTTATGCTTAGTACTTGCATGTTTTTCAAGTCATTTGACATTTATTTTTAAAAAACCACTTGGAACAAAACTATAAAAACAAAAATAAAATCAGGAGTTGGGTGGTGATGAAGAGGCAGAGCATAGTGGATTTTAGGGCAGAAAAATTACTACATATCATAATGAAGGATACATATCATTATACATTCACCAGAACCCATAGAATGTTTAACACCAAGGATGTACCCTAAAGTAAACTATGGATTTGGGGTAATTATGATGTGATAAAATTTGCTGTCATAAGCCCTCCCATAATGAACTCGTGATAGGAATAAAACTGATACCTCCTTTCTACATAGCAGTTTCATTTCTAAAGATTTATTATTAAGAAATAATTGCATCTATGCATAAAGATGCATCTAGGTAAATGTTTGCAATTATAAACTGTTAGAATGAACAATCTAAACTTCTAATAATGGGGAGTTTATTGGTTATATTATGAGGTATTACTACATTGCCATTAAGTATTATGTGGGGTGTGTTTTTTGTTTTTTTTAAGGAATTATGTTTTAGGAAAATATTTTAAAACATGGAAAAAGTTTTCAATATATTAAGTTTAAAAAGTATATTTATAGAAAATGATCCTATATTAGTTTCAATGCACATGTACATCAATATTTATATTGTGCTTATATAGTTTTCTACATACAGTATATAGCATAAACCTAAGACAAACTAAAGTTATATTTATCAAATAATAATGCTGGTTATTTCTTAATTATATGATGATTATAGGAAGTCTTTATTTTCTTTTTTCCTAATATGTTATTTATACAGGAAACGTGTTATTTTTATTATATATATGTGTGTGTGTGTGTGTGTGTGTGTGTGTGTATATATATATATATATATATATATATATATAATTCATATATGTGTGGGTATACATAGCTTTTCAATTTTTTTTTAAATATATTTTATTGATTTTTTACAGAGAGGAAGGGAGAGGGATAGAAAGTCAGAAACATCGATGAGAGAGAGACATCAATCAGACGCCTCCTGCACACCGCACACTGGAGATGTGCCCGCAAGCAAGATACATGCCCCCTACCGGAATCGAACCCGAGACCCTTTAGTCCACAGGCTGATGATGCTCTATCCACTGAGCCAAACCGGTCTCGGCTCAATTTTTTTTTTCAAATGGACTATAGTATCTGTTTATTCATGATTTTTTTCTGTTCATACAATGTTTTCTTACTGTTTTGAAAGGAATTCATTTGGAAATGTGGGATTGAGATTGATAGTCAGCGGAATCCAGATCTCTGCACCTGATAATTAGTACAGACCTGAAATATCAATGTAGTTTCTCCCCATGTGGCTGCTGTATGATGTAGTCGCCCAGTGCTACTGTACCTACATTTACACTTTTTTTTTTTCCAGAGAGGGAGAGAGAGAGAGAGAGAAACAATGAAGAGAGAGAATCATTGATTGGCCGCCTCCTACACAAACCCCGTAGGAACTGAGCCTGCAAATCCGAGCATGTGCCCTGCCTGGGAATTGAACCATGACCTCCTCGTTCATAGATCAATGCTCAATCACTGAGCCACACCAACCTGGCACATTCATACTTCCTGATGGTTTGAACAGAAAAGCAAAAAAAAATTTATATTGTTTGTAAAAGGAAACTAAGTGAGAGAGGGAAGAACCAGCAAAGGCATTCAAATAGGTCTGGTTTTGTGCCAAGGAAGACAGCCTGTAGTGAAAAGGTACATTTTAAATATCTATTTTTACAAATACCTATTTTTAGGTGAAAAGCCCAGAAGGGAAGTTTCAGAAGACCAGCACTGGAGCTGTCAGAATGCAACCAAAATCAGACGAGCTGAAGTTTGTCACCAAGAATGATGGCTATGTGCACATTCACCCTTCATCAGTGAACTATCAGGTCAGAATAGCAGGGGGTACTCACAGTTACCTATGGCAAGTGGCATGGGAAACAGTCCCTTAAGTTCAGCCAAACATGCTCTGTCACTTGCTGTGCCCAGCAGCATCACTGGGGAAGACAGGCAGGCAAATCATCTCAGCGTGGTGACAGATGTTATGAAAAGAAATCAGTCAGAGAGACTGAGAGAGAGGCGAGGGGCTGTTTTCTGGAGAGTGGTCAGGGAAGAACTCTCTGGAGAGCAAACCATGGAGCAAATCCTAAGGGCAGGGAAGGGCAAGCCATGCAGGTGTCTAAAGAGAACATTCCACCAGAAGTGCAGGCTGGTGGCCAGGGCGAGTGCAGCGGGATGATTAGGGTGAGGATGACCAGTAATTGGGACAAGCAGGCAGTGGTCAGGTCATGCGGGACTTTGTGAGCCACAGCAAGGATCTGGGATTTTGTCTTCGGGAAGTCACTGGAGCATTTTGAGCCTGAACTGGCTTTGTGTTTTTAAACGATCTCTGTGGTTGCTGTGTGGAATAGAAGCTGTAAAGGTGCAAAGGAGCAAGGCAAGTACAGGAAGCACTGCAGCGGTCTGGATGGGTAATGATGGTTCGTGCAAGGGGATGGCGATAGAAGTGGTCAGAACGTGTCAGTTCATTTTGTACAGTGGTACCTCGAGATACGAGTGCCCTAACATACGAGATTTTGAGATATGAGCCGTGAAGCGAGCGATTTTTGCTTTGAAATACGAGCAACATTTGAGATAGGAGTAATCATGAGGATCGGCCGGCTGCACACGACCCACCAGTTTACCGCGACGAGCGTCTCATAGTTTCCCATGCCTCAAGGTTACAGAATGAATTAAACTTGTATCTCGAGGTACCACTATATTTTGAAAATAGAGCTGACAGGAACTTAGCGATGATGTAGATAGAGTGAGGGGAAAAGTACAATCAAGGATGATGCTTTGGGGTTCGAGCAATGGGGTGAATGAGAGTGCCATTTATTTAGATGATGAATACTGTGTGGAGGGGAAATCAAGAATTTTTCTGAACATAAAAAATTTGATGTGCTTATTAGATCCCAAGTGGAGATGTCAAGTAGGTAGTAGCACATACAAGTCTGGAAAGGTACAGACTGGAGATGATTCTGTAGGTCACTGACGGGTGGTATTTGCATCTGTGGCCCGGGTGGAGGGCCCCTCATGTTGCCAGTGACATCGCCGTCATCACCTGAGGTTTTCTGCTCCAGGTCAGACACTTTGACAGCCCCTACCTGCTGTACCACGAGAAGATCAAAACTAGCCGGGTGTTCATCCGCGACTGCAGCATGGTGTCTGTGTACCCGCTGGTCTTGTTCGGAGGCGGCCAGGTGAACGTGCAGCTTCAAAGGGGCGAGTTTGTCGTCTCCTTGGATGATGGTTGGATTCGTTTTGCAGCTGCTTCCCATCAGGTGAGGACAGATCCATCCTATGACCCTGAAGCCATGAAGGGGTTTGATAATATGAAGTACAGGGCATCCCTTCAGGGACCAAGGACAACAGAGCTGGTGAAGAGTGAATGAGGGGTCTGCAGAGAGACACTAAGAAAGGCTGAGGCTGGAGCGAGGTCAGGCGCAGAGCCTTGGTAAGACTTGCAGCACACACCTGAGAGGGGGAGCCCACGCTGGGCGGGTGTGGATTATTCTGGACGAAGCTGAGTGAGGTGCTGACCTTCCTCACTGATATGCAAATAATGTGCTCACCAAACAAAAGTCAGAAATATAAATGAGCAAAAATAAGTAAAAATCACCCTGCGTCTACCTCTACCGTTAATAAAACAGGTCATGGGTCTGAATTCTTTTATTCTCAGGTCTCAGTTATGCTCTATGCGGAGCCTGGAGAAAACATTTAAGGGGCAGTACATATGTTTAAGGAATAAAAACTCAGTTTAACACTTGCATCTGTTAGAAATCTTACTTACGTTGCCAGAAGAAAAAGCACCATCTCAAACAAAAGGAATATATTGGTGTATTTAACTGTAAAGTCTAAAGCAGCACAATCCAATAGAAATATGTGAGCCACGATGTAATTTTTCTAGTAGCCACATTTTAAAAAAAGTAAAAAGAAAGTAAAATTCTTCTTTTTTTTTTTTTAATATATTTTATTGATTTTTTTTACAGAGAGGAAGGGAGAGGGATAGAGAGTTAGAAACATCGATGAGAGAGAAACATCGATCAGCTTGCCTCTTGCACACTTCCTACTGGGGATGTGCTGGCAACCAAGGTACATGCCCTTGACCAGAATCGAACCTGGGACCTTTCAGTCTGCAGGTTGACGTTCTATCCACTGAGCAAAACCAGTTAGGGCAGTAAAATTATTCTTAATATATATTACATAACCTCATACATCTAAAAAATTTTAATTTCAACACATCCTATATAATAAAGAGCCGATATGAAAATGGTCATGACGCCCTCACGCCGTAAAGGCTGATCAGCAGGAGGCTGCATGCACGGCGAGGCCAGGGGATGTGAGGCTGTGGTTTACTTATTAGTAAATTTATATATTATTTTCATATGCATTTTACTAATTTTCTTTAATCTCTGACACTTCTGTTAGAAAGGGCAAATAGCAATGTTAAAATATTTCCTCTAAATAATTCCATTTTAATGTGCACGAATTTTGTGTGCTGGGCCATTAGTAATCAATATAAAAAATTATTGAGATATTTTACATTCTTTTTTCATACTAAGTCTTCAAACTCTGGTGTGTATTTTACATTCACAGGACAGCTGGCTTTGGACCAGCCACGCTTCATGCGGGCATTAGATTAGCAGGGAAGATTCAGTTCAGCAACTCCATGGCAAGAAAGCCTGGGTAGCAGGATGGCAGCAGCCCTGACCTCATGCACCCTACTGTCCAGACGGGAGACCAAATCCTTTCCTAAAAGCTCCCCTGAACCTTCTCTTCCCCAGCCAGTTCTTGTGGCCAAAGGAATGCCCTGGGCGTTCAGGCCAGGATTACCTGAGCCATTCACCCTGGCGAGGATGGCATGAGCCTGTTTGATTTAGATCAGGATCCAAACTACATGTTGCCGATCAACAGGGGAGAGACAAGGCAGGTGTTGGGAAGACATCCACAGTGCCACTGAAACGGCAGCACAAGCAAAATAACATAAAAGTGTGGTTTTTCTCCCCACAAAAGCATAAACTTTACCCAAAGCTAAGAGATATTTTTAAATGCTCCATTTTCCGGCTTCTCTTCTTGGAGCAAATTATAAAAGCTGGCCGAGCTTTAATGTGGAGAACACTATATAAAAGCCCTTCTTTCAATGAGAGGTGATAGAGGAGCCTTTTTATATGGACCCCTTTTAGTATATCAGAGCTCACAGTGAGTGAATGTTCCTATTGTTGCATCAAGAACTTTTAGAATGAAAATGTGTTTAGTTTCCACCCCCACCTCACGAATGAAGTGAAAATTCATACCAGGAGTCTCAAAAAAAAAAGATAATAACTGGGGCATTTCCTTTGGTCCCCTCCCTCTCCTCCTGGCCGTGCACCGCGGACATGGCACTCCCTTTTAGGTGGCTGAATTAGTGAAGGAACTGCGCTGCGAGCTTGACCAGCTCCTCCAGGATAAGATCAAGAACCCAAGCATAGACCTGTGCACGTGTCCTCGAGGGTCCCGCATCATCAGCACGATTGTGAAGCTGGTCACCACACAATAGAGACCCGTCTTAGGAGAGCGCTTGCTACTCACCTGCCTCTTCACCTGGGAAACAGCAGCAGCATCTCTACCTCGAACGCAAGCTCTGTGCTGGGCTGGCCCTGGCGAAGGAGCCCCGGGCCTGCGCTGCCCAGGCTGCCAAGGCACCGCGTCCCCTTAGGGAAATTGCCCAGACTGAGCATTTCTCCCGGCAGCGGGCACTCCCAGCACAATTGGAGTGTCGTGGTAAGACAGTCTACAAGCCAGCCTGCCTGTCTTTTTCCCTGTGACGGTCCTAGAATGAATGAAATGCACCTGATAACACACACGTGAATGTGTATTCTGTTTTAATCTGCATATTCTTTTCCTCCTGCTTTTTATTTGGGGTGAGGTAGGGGCATGAGGAAAGATACTGATTGTTATTTCTGTCATACAGGCTCAACTGAGAGAAGTTAGAACAGCGGAGAGAAAAAATCATGTGAGCAAAAAAGATTAAACTTTCATTTTAGGCTATTGGCTACAGAGTAAACTTGATTTGTGAGGGATTTTTATTTTTACTCATTCAAGGTAAGCCTTAAAAAAAGAAAAAAAACTTAATGAGCTCTTAATTGTTTTTAAAATGCAAGCTGGTCTTACCCATAACACTCTAATTCTTAAAACCGGAACAGTCTGGGTGTGTTTATTCTCCTGTAGGTTTTCCATTTAGAAATCACTCTTTTCTGAACTCTAATGGCTGCATTTCCCATGACCCAAAAGGAATTTTAATGGTATTCTCAGAGCAGAGCTGACATGGTTGAGGGAGAAAGGATTGCCATGCCCGTGTCAGATTTACAGCCATAAAAATACCTTCCATGAGACTGCTTGCTTCAGCCACCGCTCAGGTTAATGGGGCACTGGCTTTTTAAAAAAAATAGGAGCACATGTCTATTTTCCCTGGGCATTTATCAGCGTGGCCAAAAACCCCAAAGAACTGGGTGGGAAAATATCCCCATGTTTGGCCCTCAGGTTTCATACCATAGCTAACAGTCAAACGAATCAAGAAAATGGAGGGTGTTCCCTTTTTAAGATTTTATTTTAAATCTTAAAATTTAAATAAGCCTCTTAGAGAGTCCAAGTTGATCATGATGAGGTCTATTTAAGCACCAGTGCACTTAAGCATAATGCAGACAATATCCAAGCCCTGACTTGCTATTGAAACCAGACTCAGATTACAAAAAGGGTTAGGCTTGGACACTTAGGAGAAATGAGGCAAAAACTGCACTGAGCCTCTAAAACAGTTTTTAAAGCCGTTTTGACTCTTGGTGCTATAGCGGAGCTCACAGCTCGCGCTGTCCTAGCTAGAGCCCTGGGGACTTTTAACACATTTACAGCAGAGCACACAGCTGGGAGCGAGCTGACGACGAAACTTCCCATCCCAAGTGCTGAGAAAGTTGCTCCTCTCGGGACTTGAAGCCACATACAAATGCACAAACCCTATCTTTCACAGATGTGCCAGCACGGGAAAAGGTTGGGACACCTTGAATAAGAAAATCCTCACGCCAAAACTCTTAAAAATTATGAACTATGAAATAAGATTACTCCTTTGTGATTGAAGGTCAAAATGCAGTAGTAGAGTATTTCACTCTAGCCTGGATTTCTAAGCCCCAACAAGATGGTCAGCACATAATGTTAATTTTATTAAGAACTCTGTGGATGTTTTCTTAAATACTTGTTTTATTGGATTCTAGTTAGGAATCGTATTAATAAAATACTTGCTACAAAATTAGTCTGCACTACTGTTTTGTACTATGTCTAGCTGAGAAGTTCTCAGATCAATGTATCTATCTCACATCGATGTGTTTTACCTCTCTTTCTCCACCTCTCCCTCTCCCTCTTTCAAAATGGAAAATATCCTCAGGTGAAGAATAACAACAAAAAAGAATTTGAGAAAATTCTGTGTACAAATAAGAAAAGCCATGCACATATGGATAGAGATATCTTTAAAAATATCCTACCACTAAAAACAAAAACAAAGTCCTACCATTAAATTTTGATTTTTAAAACACTTACTTTGAAAATGTGAAAATAAGTTAAATTGTGCCTTTCAAAGATATGACTTATATGTGACACTAATATTGCTAACACTTTCCACTTCAAAACTCAAGTTCTCACACTTAGGCCCACATTAAAATGTTTAAA
>PVJN01026308.1:0-29155 GCA_004026805.1 Lasiurus borealis | reverse complement strand
AAGCGTACCAACATCAGAATTGTGGGGGTGCCAGAGGAAGAGAGAGAGCAAGATACTGAAAACCTATTTCAAGAAATAATGACTGAAAACTTCCCACATCTGGTAAAAGAAATGGACTTACAAGTCCAGGAAGCACACAGAACCCCACATAAAAGGAATCCAAAGAGGAACACACCAAGACACATCATAATTAAAATACTAAGAGCAAAAGACAAAGAGAGAATATTAAAAGCAGCAAGAGAAAAATAGTTTATTACCTACAAGGGAGCACCCATACAACTCGCAGCTGATTTCTCAACAGAAACCATGCAGGCCAGACGGGAGTGGCAAGAAATATTCAACGTGATGAATAGCAAGAACCTACAACCAAGAATAATCTATCCAGCAAAGCTAACATTCAGAATTGAAGGGCAGATAAAGATCTTCACAGATAAGAAAAAGCTAAAGGAGTTCATCAACTCCAAACCAGTGTTATATGAAATGCTGAAGGGTACTCTTCTAGAAGAGGAAGAAGAAAGAGGTAAAAGGCAAAAAATTATGAACAAATACATATCTATCAACAAGTGAATCTAAAAATTAAGTGAATTAAAAATTTGATCAACAGAATAAACTGGTGAATATAATAGAATCAGGAGCACAGAAAGGGAGTGGACTGTTAATTCTTAGGGGGAAAGGGGTGAAGGGTGTACAGGGAGAGACTGGACAAAATCATACACCTATGGATGAGATCAATGGGAGGGAGCTAAGGGCAGAGGGAGGAGTGGGAGCTGGGAGGAGGGGTGCTATGGAGGGGAAAAAAAGAGAAACAAATGTAATAATCTGAATAATAAAGATTTAATTTTAATAAATAAATAAATAAAATAAAAAACAAAAAAAAGAAAGTATGCCAGCTGCTTGGAAAGGAGCAGGGAAGGGAAATTGCATAGACTTGTGCTCTTTCCTCTTCAGATCCTTGCTTCTGATTGCTAAGCCCAATACAAAGGATACCCTTGGAGACTACAGAAGAAAGTTGTTTCTCTGGAACCTGGAGATCAGAGTGGGGAGTGACCTTCAGAGAAACAGCTCTGGGACAGCCCACTCACACAAACCAGTATTGAGTGCCACAGGGAAAGCAGGATCTAAGCACAGGCTAGAGAGGACCTATAGTCTTGGAGGTCAATCCCGAAACACTGCCACCCAGGGGCTGACTCACAAATTGACTCTTGTGTAATAACAAAAGAATAAAGAGATTAAGACACACCACATGCTTAAAAACAAGGACTGGCTTATAACACTGAGCACCAGTGGAATGCAGGGAACTGCAATACTGTCCCAACTGGGAAACAGGCATGCCAAACAGAACAATAGAGGAAGTGAATGACCTTTACTACTGCATATTCTATTCTTTTAATTTATTTTTTTTTACCTTTTAATTAAAAAACTATTTTTTTCTTTTTCCTCAATTAATGTTACCTTTTCAATTATAACATTTTTATTTTCAATCAGTATTATTATTACTACTATTTTACCTTTTTGAACAAACGAAGTGTTATTTTATTTTCTCTTTATTTTATTTTCTCTTTGGGATTAGAGTTCTACATTCTATTGTCATCTTTCCTTTAGCATCATTTTACTCCATCTAAAGTCTACGTTTGAGAGAATCTAGGATGGTGGCATAGGTAAACGCCTACAGTGCTGCCTCGCACAACAATTTCAAAACTACAACTAAAAGACAGAACAGACATCAGCCAGAACCACAGGAAAGCTGGCCGAGTATAAGTTCTACAACTAGAAGGAAAAAGAGGGCCTCACAGACACCCAGGGGACCTGCAAAAAGCTGAGGTACGGAGATGCGCGCTGAGAGAGCGGATGCCCGAGTACCTGGCTGGCTTTCTCTGGCGGGAGGGAGACGGAGACTCCCAATGGCATTGTATTCCCTATCTTACAACACTAAACACCAGATCCAGCCGAAACTCATACTGGGGGAGTTTGGACTGTGAAAAGGAAGAAGTGCACAGAAATTTAAGGGAGTCGCAAAAGATAGGAGGGCTGTCCTGCACGCGCAAGGTGCTGTTTGGAGGACCGATTGCTGATTGTGCTTCTGGCTTTCGCAAGTGGGCGGGAGACAGACCCTCCCAACTGTGCCACTTCTGAGTCCACTGGGCCCCTGTTTTGGGCTAAACCCTGGAGATCTTGACTCCTGTGGTCCTGGCAGGCAGGGGAGCTGGAAAGGCAGCGGTCTAGAGGCACTGCGGGCGCACATTCACAAGGACCGCTTCAGCCATTACCCAGTCACGTGAGACTCGGGGGCCGTGGAGGGCGGGGCCGACTGGAAGGCAAGGCAGTCCCTTAAGCCCTGAGACTCCACCTAACCCAAGCTCAACAGAGGCTTCTGTGGTTTTGCAAGTACAGAAGTTTCCCCAACATAGTGAAAATGCCAAGACAAGGCAAGGGATCACGATCAAAAGAAATGGAGGGAAAAAAAACGACTGGATATAGAGTTCAGAACCATGTTTATAAGATTTTTCAAGAATATGCTAGAAAAGATGGATAAGTTTATCAAGTCCCAAGAAGAGATGCTAGAGATGATGCATAAATTTAGCAAATCCCAAGAGGAGATGAAAAAGGACCAACTAGAGACACTGACTGAAATAAAAAATATTGTACAGAGTCCTAACAGCAGACTGGAGAAAGGCAAGAATCAAGTCAGAAATTTGAAATATAAAGAAGCAGAAAATACACAAATGGAAAAGCAAGAAGAGAAAAGAATCCAAAAATGTGAATATAATGTAAGGAGACTCTGGGACAGCTTCAAGCGTACCAACATCAGAATTGTGGGGGTGCCAGAGGAAGAGAGAAGCAAGATACTGAAAGCCTATTTAAAGAAATAATGACTGAAAACTTCCCATATCTGGTAAAAGAAATAGACTTACAAGTCCAGGAAGCACACAGAACCCCATATAAAAGGAATCCAAAGAGGACCACACCAAGACACATCATAATTAAAATGCCAAGAGCAAAAGACAAAGAGAGAATATTAAAAGCAGCAAGAGAAAAACAGTTTATTACCTACAAGGGAGCACCCATATGCCTGTCAGCTGATTTCTCAACAGAAACGATGCAGGCCAGATGGGAGTGGCAAGAAATATTCAACGTGATGAATAGCAAGAACCTACAGCCAAGAATAATCTATCCAGCAAAGCTAACATTCAGAATTGAAGGGCAGATAAAGATCTTCACAGATAAGAAAAGCTAAAGGAGTTCATCAACTCCAAACCAGTATTATATGAAATGCTAAAAGGTACTCTTTTAGAAGAGGAAGAAGAAAAAGGTAAAAGCCAAAAAATTATGAACAACAAATACATATCTATCAACAAGTGAATCTAAAAATTAAGTGAATTAAAATTTTGATCAACAGAATAAACTGGTGAATATAATAGAATCTGGAGCAAGAAAGCGAGTGGACTGATAATTCTCAGGGGTAAAGGAGTGAGGGGTGTACAGGGAGAGACTGGAAAAAAATCATACAGCTATGGATGAGATCAATGGGAGGGAGCTAAGGGCAGAGGGAGGGGTGGGAGCTGGGTGGAGGGGTGCCATGGAAGGGAAGAGAAACAAATGTAGTAATCTGAGTAATAAAGATTTAATTTAAAAAATAAATAAATAAAGTCTACGTTTATGCCATCACTCTCTTCCTAACTTTCCCCATTTTGTTATCCTGTTTCTTTTACCCTTTCCCTACTTTAGATTTTCCCAATTCTTCCTTTTTCCTCTGTTAAAATTACACCCCACTTATATATCTAATTTCCAATCTCCTACTCCAAGTCCATACACAACTTTCTCTTCTCTGTCTTCACTATCCAAAAATTGTTTTTCTCTCTGTACTTTTGTTGATGTTTGCTTGAATGTTGATTATATTGATTTTTTATACTTTTTTGTGAGATTGTTTTGCTTATTCTTGTTTTATGTTGGTTTTTGTTTGTTTTTACTTCTGTTTTCCCTCACCTCCCTTGATATTAGTAGTTGTTGGTAATTTGTATTAATCTTCAGGTACTTGTTGCTGCCATTTGTTGGTATTAGAGGCTGTTCTATTAGAGATTTTCCCTCATATATATAATTTGTTTCCCTTTTCTTTCTTATTCTCCTTCTTTTCTCTCTTATTTTTTCTTCTTTTCTCTTTTTTCCCTTTTCTTCCTATTCCCAATTTCATTTTGTCACTCCTTTCTTTTCTTTTTTTCTCTTTTCTCTCTTCTCGTTTCTCTCCTTTCCTGTAATTTATCTCTCTCTGGTGGTCACCATTATATGTGACTATTAATATTGTGAATATATTTCTGTTCAGTGCTTTCTGCGTTGTACCTGGTTGTGTTGTATTTTGTGCCTTTAAATCAATGCCGAAGAGAGAAAACTACATAACCAGACATTCACTGAAGAGAGACCATGGGCAGACAAAGAAACAGCACACATATGAAAGAAAAGTAGGCATCACCAGAAAAGGAAGTAAACGAAATGGAGGCAAGCAATCTGCCAGAGAAAGAATTCAGAAAAATGGTCATAAGGTGGCTTAAAAGAATGGAAGACAAATTTGACAATATAAGTAAGAACCAACAAGTAATGAAGGAGAAACAAGAGGAAATGAAGAATCAAGAAGAAATGAAAAAATGACATCACTTCTGTAAAGAACTCAATATAAAGAATCAAAAGTAGACTAGAAGAAGTGGAGGACCACATCAGTGAGCTAGAAGACAAGGGAGGAAAAAAATATTCCAGTAGAGCAGCCTCTACAAAAAAAAAAAAAAAGAAAGAAAGAAAGAAAGAAAGAAAGAAAGAAAGGAAGGAAGGAAGGAAGGAAGGAAGGAAGGAAGGAAGGAAGGAAGGAAGAAAGAAGAAAAAGCAGGTAAAGAGCCGAAGAGAACTTTGGGATAACAGAACAAAACAACATCCGCATAATAGAGGTCCCAGAAGGAGAGGAAACTGAACAAGGGATAGAAAAGCAGTTTGAAGAATAATGGCAGAAAATTTCCTTGATAAACAGAAGTTTCAACCCAAACAAATCCAAGAAGCTCACAGAGTCCCAAGCAAAATGAACCCTAAAAGATCAACACCAAGGCACATTATAATTAAATTGGCAAATACCAATAACAAAGTAAGAATCTTAAAGGCGGCCAGAGAAAGACAGAAAGTCACCTACAAAGGAACCCCCATCAGACTAGCAACTGATTTCTCAACAGAAACTCATCAGGCCAGAAGGGAATGGAAAGAAATATACAAAGTCATGCAAAGAAAGGGTCTGAATCCAAGAATACTGTACCCTGCAAGGCTTTCAATCAAAATTGAAGGTGAAATCAGGAGCTTCACAGACAAAAAAGGACTAAGGGAATTTATTACCACCAAACTAGCAATGGAAAAAATGTTAAAGGGTCTGCTGTAAAAAAAAAAAGAAGAAATAAAGAAAGATAAAAAGAAAAGAAGAGAAACAAAAAGCAAATAAGGAACACAGGAATAAAGAATAATAATGGTGACAACTAAGTATCTATCAATAATGATTTTAAAGGTAAATGGATTAAATGCTCCAATCAAACAACATAGGGTAATGGATTGGATAAGAAAACATGACCCATATATCTGCTGTCTACAAGAAACCCCCCCCCCCAAAAAAAATATGCACACAGTCTGAGGGTGAAGGGATGAAAGACAGTTTTTCAGGCAAATGGAAATGAAAAAAAAGCTGAGGTAGCAATACTTATATCTCACAAATTAGATCTCAAAGTGAAGAACATAACAAGAGATAAGGAAGACCACTTCATAATACTAAAGGGAGCAATCCAACAAGAAGAAATAACTCTGGTAAACATGTATGCACCCAATACAGGAGCACCTAAATACATAAGAAAATTCCTGGAGGATATCAAGGGAGAGATTGACAGCAATACAATATAGTAAGAGATTTAATATCCCACTATTACCATTGGACAAACCCTCTAAACAAAAAATCAGCAAAGAAACATCAATCCTAAGTGACTCACTAAAACAGATGAAATTAATTGACATCTTCAGAACATTTCACCCAAAAGCCACAAAATATGCATTCTTCTCAAGTGCACACGAGTCATTTTTAAAGATAGACTATATGTTGGGTCATAGGCAAAGTTCGCTTCAAATTCAAGAAGATAGAAATCATATCAAGCATTTTCTCAGATCACAGTGGCATAAAACTGGAAATCAACTACCATAAAAGCAATTTAAAGAAATCAAACGCATGGACACTAAACAGCATACTATTAAACAATGACTGGGTAACCAGAGATATTAAGGGAAGAAATAAAAATCATCATGGTAACAAATGACAATGACAACACAACAATGCAAAATCTATGTGACACAGTGAAAGCAGTCTTGAGAGGGAAGTTCCTAGCTCTACAAGCCTACTGCAAAAAATTAAGAAACAACGGTAATAAATTACCTAACCCTATAAATTACCAAAAATAAAAATATCAGTGTAAGCCGAAGGAAGGAAATAGTAAAGATCAGAGCGGAGATAAACAACATGGAGACCAAAGAAACAATACAAAAGATCAACAAAACCAAGAGCTGGTTCTTTGAAAGAATAAACAAGATTGATGAGCCTCTAGACAGGCTCATCAATAAGCAAAGAGAGAAGATTTAAATAAACAAAATCCGAAATGAAAGAGGATAAATAACAATAGACCCTGTGGAAATACAAAGGATTGTTAAAAAATACTATGAACAACTCTATTCCAACAAACTGGACAACCTGGAGGAAATGGACATATTCCTAGGAAAATACAACCTTTCAAAACTCAATTAGGAAGAACCTAAACACTTCAATAGACCAATAACTATGGAAGAAATTGAAGCAGTCATCAAAAAGCTCCCAGCAGCAGAAACCGGTTTGGCTCAGTGGATAGAGCATCGGCTTGCGGACTCAAAGGTCCCAGGTTCAATTTCGGTCGGGGGCATGTACCTTGCTTGCGGGCACATCTCCACTGTGGGGCATGCAGGAGGCGGCTGATCGATGTCTCTCTCTCATCGATATTTCTGACTTTCTATCTCTCTCACTTCCTCTCTGTAAAAAATCAATAAAATATATTAAAAAAAAAAAAAGCTCCCAGCAAACAAAAGCCTGGGACCAGATGGCTACACAGGAGAGTTTTACCAAACATTCAAGGAAGAATTAAAACCTATCCTCCTCAGACTATTCCAAAAAATTCAAGAAGAAGGAACACTTCCAAGCACCTTCTATGAAGCCAGCATCATCTACTACCAAAACCAGATAAAGACAACACAATGAAAGAGAATTACAGGCCAATATCCCTTTTGAACATGGATGTCAAAATCCTCAACAAAATTCTAGCAAATCAGATCCAGCAGTACATCAGAAAGATTGGACACCATGACCAAGTAGGATTTATCCCAAGAATGCAAGGATGGTACAATATCCACAAATCAATAAACATGATACATCGCATAAACAAACTGAAAGATAAAAATTACATAGTCATATCAATAGATGCAGAAAAAGCATTTGATAATATCCAACATTCTTTCCTGATAAAAACTCTCAGCAAAGTGTGAATAGAAGGATCATACCTCAACATCATAAAAGCCATATATGATAAACCCACAGCTAACATCATACTCAATGGCCAAAAACTAAAACCATTTCCGCTAAAAACAGGAACAAGACAGGGATGCTCACTCTCACCTCTCCCGTTCGACATAGTACTGGAAGTATTAGCCATTGCAATTAGACAAGAAGAAGAAATAAAGGCATCCAAAGTGGAAAAGAAGAAGTAAAGCTGTCCTTATTCGCAGATGACATGATACTGTACATAAAATCTGGAAAGACTCCATCAAAAAACTAATAGACTTAATAAATGAATTTGGCAATGTAGCAGGATACAAAATTAATGCCAAGAAATCTATGGCATTACCATACACTAATAGTGAACTTACAGAAAGAGACTAAAAAAACAGTCCCATTTACCATTGCACCAAAAAAATTAAGATACCTAGGAATAAACTTAACTGAGGAGGTAAAAGACCTATATGCAGAAAACAACAGGACACTGAAAAAAGAGACAGAGGAAGATATAAACAGATGGAAGAGCATAATATGCTCATGGATTGGGAGAATCAACATCATTAAAATGTCCATACTACCCAAAGCAATCTATAGATTCAATGCACTCCCTATTAAAATAACAAAGACATATTTCACAGACCTAGAAAGAACTCTCCAAAGATTCATCTGGAATAAAAAAAGACCCCGAATAGACACAGCAATCCTGAGAAAGAAGAATAAAGTAGGTAGAATCTTAATACCAGACTTCAAGCTGTATTACAAAGCCACTGTTCTCAAAACAGCCTGGTACTGGCATAAGCACAGATATATAGACCAATGGAATAAAATAGAGAATCCAGATATTGACCCAAACTACTATGCTCAATTAATATTTGACAAAGGAGGTATGAACATACAATGGAGTCTCTTCAATAAATGGTGTTGGGAAAATTGGACAGATACATGCTTAAAAATGAAACTAGACCACCATCTTACACCATATACAAAAATAAACTCAAAATGGATACAGGATTTAAACATAATACAGGAAACCATAAAAATACTAAAGGAATTTGCAGGCAGCAAAATCTCAGACATACGCTGAAGGAACTTCTTCACTGATCCTGCTCCAAGGGCAATGGAACCTAAAGAGAAAGTAAACAAATGGGGCTACATCAAAATAAAAAGCTTTTGCATAGCAAAAGAAACCATCAACAAAACAACAAGAAAGACCACTGTATGGGAGAACATATTTGTAAATGTTATCACTGATAAAGGTTTAATCTCCAACATCTATAGACAACTTATACAATTCAATAAAAGGAAGATAGCTGAAACTGGTTTGGCTTGGTGGATAGAGCGTAGGCGGACTGAGGGGTCCCAGGTTTGATTCCAGTCAAAGGTATGTGCTTTGGTTGCGGGCACATCCCCAGTAGGGGGCGTACAGGAGACGTCTGATCGATGTCTCACTCTCATCAATGTTTCTAACTCTCTATTCCTCTCCCTTCCTCTCTGTGAAAAATCAATAAAATATATTTTAAAATAAATAAATAAAAGGAAGATAAATGATCCAATAAAAAAAAAAGGGCAATGGACCTAAATAGAATCTTTTTGAAAGAAGACAGAAGGAAGGCCAAGAGATACATGAAAACATGCTCAAAGTTACTAATTACCTGAGAGATGCAAATCAAAAGAACCATGCCATACCATTTTACACCTGTCAGAATGGCAATCATCAACAAATCAACAAATGACAAGTGTTGGTGAGGATGTGGAGGAAAAGGAACCCTCGTGTACTGCTGTTTGGAATGCAGACTGGTGCAGCCACTGTGGAGAACAGTATGGAGTTTCCTCAAAAAACTAAAATGGAACTTCCATTTGACCCAGTAATCCCACTCCTAGGAATATATCGTAAGAAACTAGAAACACCAATCAGAAAGGATATATGCACTCCTATGTTCATAGCAGCACAATTTACAATAGTTAAGATTTGGAAATAGCCTAGGTACCTGTCAGCAGATGACTGGATCAGAAAACCATGGTGCTTTTACACAATGGAATACTATGCTGTCATAAAAAAGGAATTATCATTTGCAGCAATCTGGATGGAACTGAAGAGCATTATGCTAAGTGAAATAAGCCAGTCAATGAAAGAAAAATACCACATAATCTCATTCATTTATGGATAATAAAGAACATTATAAACTGATGAACAAAAAGACAGATACAGAAGCAGTAAAGCATCAAACAGACTGTGAAATTATAGTGGGAAGGTTAGGGAGAGGTGGGGTAGATAAGAGATTAACCAAAGGACTTGTATGGGTGCATATAAGCACAACCAATGGACACAAGACATTGGGGGGTTATGTTGTGCATGGGAGTGAGGGGGCAATGGGAAGATATGTACACATGTAATACATTAATAAAAAAAATTTAAAAAAGGGTAGATACTTTTACCTTGACCAATAGGCTCAGTGGTTAGAGTTTCAGCCCATGCACTGAAGGGTCGTGGGCTCGATTTCCATTCAAGGGTTGGGGGTTCTATTCCTGGTCTCTGTCTGGGCACATTCGGGAGGCAATCAGTTGATGTGTCTCCCTCATATGGATGTTCCCTCCCCCTTCCCCCTTTCACTCTCTCTTTAAAAAAAAACACACAAATTCAATGGAGAAAGTATGCAGTGGTAAGGATTAACAAAAAAAAAAACAACAAATAAAGAAGGGACATTTGAGCAACCACATGAAAGAGGCATGAGGAACAGAAGCAACAGCTGGTGCATAGGCCCTAAGGTGGGACCTTCTCAGGCGGGTTTGAGGAACATGAAGGTCGATGTTTTGAAGCCTAGAGATCTAAGGGAGGGTTAACAAGGATGACATCAGAACAATAGCAAGAATTCAGACCAGGTGAGTCATGTGGGCCAACGTACAGACAGACTTGGACTTTTTTTCTGACTCAAATAGGGCTCCATTGGAAGATGTTTGGTAGAAGAGTGACAACTTTGGTTTTTAAAAGGACTGTGTGGCTTCTAGGTAGAAACAGAGAGACACAGAAGCAAGATTTTGAGTGATCAAGGTGAAGGTTGGTGACATCTGCGACCAGAGCAATAACACTGAGTAGAACTTTAGGGGAACTACAGCTGTCAATACATTCAAGATATCAATGGAGGTAGGTAAACATGAATATAATCACTGCCGAACAAAACTATTGTATAACTTAAACTAGCAGAAGAAATCTCAAAGCAGCCAATGGAAATAAGGAAAACAGGGAAAAAAAAGTGACTCAGATATATAAAATATAAATTTTGAATTTATTGATTTTATTTCTTTTTTTAATTAAATCTTTATTATTCAGATTATTACATTTGTTTCTCTTTTTTCCCCTCCATAGCACCTCTCCACCCAGCTCCCACCCTTCCCTCTGCCCTTACCTCCCTCCCATTGACCTCATCCATAGTTGTATGATTTTTGTCCAGTCTCCCCCTGTACACCCCTCACCCCTTACTCCCTGAGAATTATCAGTCCACTCCCTTTCTGTGCTCCTGATTCTAGTATATTCACCAGTTTATTCTGTTGATCAAATTTTTAATTCACTTAATTTTTAGATTCACTTGTTGATAGATATGTATTTGTTGTTCATAATTTTTTGGCTTTTACCTTTTTCTTCTTCCTCCTCTAAAAGAGTACCTTTCAGCATTTCATATAACACTGGTTTGGAGTTGATGAACTCGTTTAGCTTTTTCTTATCTGTGAAGCTCTTTATCTGCCCTTCAATTCTGAATGTTAGCTTTGCTGGATACATTATTCTTGGCTGTAGGTTCTTGCTATTCATCATGTTGAATATTTCTTGCCACTCCCGTCTGGCCTGCATCCTTTCTGTTGAGAAATCAGCTGACAGTCGTATGGGTGCTCCCTTGTAGGTAATGAACTGTTTTTCTCTTGCTGCTTTTAATATTCTCTCTTTGTCTTTTGCTCTTGGTATTTTAATTATGATGTGTCTTGGTGTGGTCCTCTTTGGATTCCTTTTATATAGGGTTCTGTATGCTTCCTGGACTTGTAAGTCTATTTCTTTCACCAGATGTGGGAAGTTTTCAGTCATTATTTCTTGAAATAGGTTTTCAGTATCTTGCTCTTTCTCTTCTTCTGGCACCCCCACAATTCTGATGTTGGTATGCTTGAAGCTGTCCCAGAGGCTCCTTACATTATGTTCACATTTTTGGATTCTTTTCTCTTCTTGCTTTTCCAGTTGAGTGTTTTCTCAGTCTTTATATTTCAAGTTTTTGACTTGATTCTTGCCTTCTGCTAGTCTGCTGTTAGGACTCTGTATAATATTTTTTATTTCAGTCAGTGTATGTTTAATTTCTAGTTGGTCCTTTTTCATCTTTAGTTGGACGTTTTCCATCTCTAGTTGGCTCTTTTGCATCTGTAGTTGGTCCTTTTTCATGTCCTCTTGGCTCTCGCTAAGTTTATCCAACTTTTCTAGCCTATTCTTGAAAAACGTTATAAGCGTGGTTTTGAACTCTATATCCAGTCGTTTTTTTTTTCCTCCTTTTCTTTTTTTTGTGATCCCTTCCCTTGTCTCGGCATTTTCACTATGCTGGGAGAACTTCTGTGTTATTCAAATTTATGATACCAGACTTGCAAATCCGAAAAAGCCTCTCTGTTGAGCTTGGGATGGGTGGAGTCTCAGGGTTTAAGGGACCGCCTTGCCTTCCAGTCGGCCCCGCCCTCCACGGCCCCTGAGTCTCACGTGACTGGGTAATGGCTGGAGCGGTCCTTGTGCGCCATGCCCGCAGTGCCTCTAGAGTGCTGCCTTTCCAGCTCCCCTGGGCACCAGGACCACAGGAGTCTACGTCTCCAGGGTTTCACCCCAAACAGGGGCTTAGTGGAGTCAGAAGTGGCACAGTTGGGAGGGTCTGTCTCCCGCCCACTCGTGAAAGCCAGCGGCATAATCAGCAGTCTGTCCTCTAAGCAGTGCCGTGCGCGAACAGACCTCTGATCTTTTGCGACTCCCCTAAATTTCCGTGCACCTCTCCCTTTTCACAGTCCAAACTCACCCTGTATGAGTTTTGGCTGGATCTGGGGTTTAGTGTCGTAACATAAGGCGTTCAATGCCGTTGGGAGTCTCCGTTTCCCTCCCGTCAGAGAAAGCCAGCCAGGTACTCTGGCACCCACTCTCTCAGCGCGCTCGTCTCTGTACCTCAGCTTTTTGCAGCTCCTCTGGGTTTCTGTGAGCCCCTCTCTTTCCTTCTAGCTGTAGAACTTCCACTCAGCCAGCTTTCCTGTGGTCTGGATGATGTCCGTTCTTTTAGTTGTAGTTTTGAAAATGTTGTGCGAGGCAGCAGTGTAGGTGTTTACCTATGCCGCCATCTTAGATTCTCTCCTGATTTTATTTCTTATCTCACACATTTTCTGAAATAAAGTAATATTATTTTTTATATTCTGTTCTTTTTCTTTTTTAAAAAATATATTTTTATTGATCTAAGAAAGAAAGGAAGGGAGATAGATGCATCAATGATGAGAGAGAATCATTGATTGACTGCCTCCTGCATGCCCCTTACTGGGAATGAAGCCAGCCACCCAGGCATGTGCCCTTGACCCAAATTGAACCCAGGACTCTTCAGTCCTCAGGCCAACACTCTATCCACTGAGCCAAATCAGTGAGGGCTCTTTTTCTTTTGTAAAAAAACATGTAACACTTCATGAATTTGTGTGTCATCCTTACACAGGGACCATGCTAACCTTCTCTGTATTGAGTACATGGGTTGCTGGTGCAAGCATGCCATATTATCTTTTAAATCTCATAGGGTTTGTTTTTTTACTAAGGGTCAGGGCCTGCTGTGATTCACTTTGAAAAACAAGTGCCTGGGAGCCACCTCACCTGTCTAGAGTTTAACATATAGAGCAGTACTAGATTTTGGGATAGGGGTCACTAAAATGAGGAGGAGAGACCTAACGGTTGGTTTACTGTATAGAATGTAGTGTGGACTGACGGGTCCCGGTTCAATTCTGGTCAAGGGCACATGTCCGGTTGCAGGCTTGATCCCCAGTAGGGGACATGCAATAAGCAGTCAATCAATGATTCTCTCTCATCATTGATGTCTCTTTCTCTTCTTTCCCTCTCTGAAATCAACAAAAATACTATTTAATAAAAGAATAATATGCAAATTGACCCTCACTCCATTACACTCACAAAGCCATGCCTACCAGCCATTCAGGAGCGAGTATGCAAATTAACCCACACAAGATGGCTGCAGCCACAGATCGAGCAGAAGGAAGGCTTGTGTTTCCCTGGTGATAGAGGAAGCCAAGCTTTCTGCACATCCTGGCCAGCCCAAGCCTCCACTCAAGGCTACAAAGTTTCAATTATAGAAGATAAGTAAGTCCCAACAAAAATGGCAGCAGCCATGGAGCTGGAAAGAGCAGTAGGCTAGGGTTGCCCCCAGTGATGGAGGAAGCCAAGCTTTTGCAGCCCTGGCCTGCCTTGGCCTTTGCTTAAGGCTACAAAGTTTCAATTACAGAAGATAAATAAATCTCAGATACCAGGGCCTCTGCTTGGGTTGCCCAGGAGGCATGGCCGGCCTGCAAACCACTACAGGCCCCTTGCCTGGGCCAACCCACACACCAAGGGAACCCCCACCCTCATCTAGAACACCCTTCAGGGCAAACCAGCTGGTCCCCACCTGCGCACCAGGCCTCTATCCTATCTAAGAAAAGTATAATATGCAAATTGACCATCACTCCAACATACAAGATGGCTGCCCCCATGTGGACACAAGATGGCTAGCAGAGGAGGGCAGTTGGGAAGGACCAGGCCTGAAAGGGAGAAAAGTTGTGGGTGATCAGGCCAGCAAGGGAGGGCAGTTAGGGGTGACCAGGCTGGCAGAGCCTTAAAAGTTGTGGGTGACCAGGCCTATACGGCAGAGCAGTTAGGGGTGACCATGCCTGCAGGGGAGGGCAGTTAGGGGCAAACAGGCTGTCAGGGGAGAAGTTAGACATCAATTAGGGTGGCAGGGGAATAGTTAGGGGGTGATCAGGCAGAAGTGGGTAGGGACGATCAGGAAGGCAGGTAGGTGAACAGTTGGGAGCCAGCAGTCCCAGATTGTGAGAGGGATGTCCGACTGCCCATTTAAGCCTTATCCTACTAGTCCCAGATTGAAGAGGGTGCAGGCTGGGCTGAGGGACACCCTTCCCCCCGTTCACAAATTTCATGAACTGGCTTCTAGTAAATAAATAAAGTGAGAAGGGTGGGCCCACCTCTGTGATCTTGCTACTTAACTGATCCTTCAGACCTTGTTCAAAATTTCCCTCCCCAAGGTGTTCCTACCACAGAGCTGGCACAATGTTTCCAACAAACAAAGCAGAATGTCATAGAACAGGACCACCAACTTGCATAATTTGGGGGTCGAGGGGTAAGCCAAGTAATAGTTGAGGCAAGTTTGAAAATGTTAAGTCATATTATAACTTGGGAGTGGAGAGAAAATGCATGTCTTAGGTTGGTTACCCCAAAGTGGGTCTTTCGATGAGCTACTGTGTGCAAATGATTTATTAAGGAGGGACCCCCTAAAGAAACCTGGAAGGGAATGGAAGAAGAAGGGTGGGTAGGGGAAGAAACAAAAAGGATTCAATTTCATAGTCTGCATCTGCAGGTGAGGTCGTTCCAGGAGCTGAAATTCCATTTTCCAAAATGAGTCACCACCAGTCCAGCACAAACCCATGCACAAGACAAAGGGGCAACAGACTCCATTAAAGAGGTTTAGCAGGAGCTGGAGGATAACCCATCACCCAATGCACGTTTCTTTTCCTGTGCTTAATCCCATCTCCCTCATTGGTTTACGGTGGGGTGGGGAATAGAGAGGGAGCTAAAAAATTAACTGTTACTTCTACCTGGCTTAAAGATTTTAGGCTGTTCACTTAGTTTGATCAGTGTCTTTAGTTGCTGCTCAGTCTTCTTAGATAGAAATGTTTACTTTCTCTGTTATCCCTCAACATCCCTAATCCATCTCCTGTGATTCTCTTCTGGTATCTTCAGATATGGGGGTGGGTGTGTCTTACACAACTTCTAGGATGACAGAAAGGCTGGGGTTCCAGATGAGGTACTTTGGCCTCTGGGAGGCTGGCTCTAGTCCATTTGCAGGTTGCCTGAATGTCATTCACCTCTGATTTGGTCTGTCAGTTTGTCACAGTTTGGGGTAATGTTCTACTGACTTGGTATTACATTGGCCTCCACCAGCTATAAATCCTACCCCCACCCCCCGACCCGGGCCTTGCTATGTTTTCCCTCTAGCTTTTAGGCTTAGCAGTAACAGGTTTATTTATTATTGTCCACTCACTCTGACCAACAACTCTCAATTTACCCACACTGGTATAAGGAGCCCTAGAGGCAAAAAATGTACATTGTAAAATTTGTCATTTTAAGTTGTAGAATTTAGGAGCATTAATTGAATTGACAACCATTACCATTATTTCTAAAGAAAATTTAACATCCTAAACACAAATTCTCCTGATTATCCCTTCCCTCAGCCCCTGGTTACCTTTAATCCAATTTCTATCTCTATAACCAAATCACATGAATATATTGCTAAATTGCAAATTCTAGTTCAGGAGACACTTTAACAAGCTCACAGTTGATGAGAATGCTTCAAGTCCATGAATTACACTTTGATCATGTTTACCTCAAACAAACGGCCAGCCAGATATTTTTCCAGCAAAAATGATTTGTTCAGGAACAATAATTGCAATTTGGGACATGCAGTCCAATGGCAAATCACATATAAGTCCAAGAAACAACAGGGGGACTGGTCTTTTACAGACCTGGGAGGGGCTTTTGTAAGTGAAGAGTCCATTGGAAGAAGCTGAAAGTTTGAAGTTTAGTGGCATTTTCATTGGCTGACTTATGGAATTCTCCCATTGGCTGAGCTGTTACTGAGCAAGAAGACTTTTCTTCCTCATGCTAAGGCAAGATATGTCTCCTACCCTTGGGCTTAGTAGTGTGTGTTCAGTGACAAGTGAATGGGAGTTCTCTCTTCTAGCCTGCTGATCCAGTATCCATTTAATAGGGGCATGTGCGTGTGTGGGAGGTGGCCAGTCAATGTGTCTCTCTCACATCGATGTGTCTCTCTGTTTCTCTCTTCCTCCTACCTCCCTTCCACTTTCTCTAGAAATCAATGGAGGGGATGATATCTTTATATGAAGATTAAAAAAAAAAGCAGCAAGAGGAAAGTAGTTAGTTACCTACAAATTTCATATGATTGTCAGCTGATTTCTGAACAGAAACTGTGCAGGTCAGAAAAGACTGGTAAGAAATATTTAAAGTGATGAAAAGCAAGGAACTACAACCAAAATTACTCTACCCAGCCTTAAAGCTATAATTTAGAATTGAAGGTCAGATAAAGAGCCTTTCAGATAAAGAAAAGCTAAAGGAGTTCATCACCACCAAACAAGAAGGAGAAGAAAGAGAAGGGGAGGCGGAAGAGGAGGAGGGGGAGGGGGAGAAGAAAAATATGAATAAATGACAATAAATACATATCTATCAACAATTGAATCTAAAAATCAAAATAAATGAATAAGCAGAACATAACCAGACTCAGAGATAGAGAGAACATTTTAACAATTGCCAGATGGAAAGGGGGATGGAGAAGAATGGTAAAAAAGGTGAAGGGGCTTAGAAGTACAAATTAGTAGTTATAGTGTAGTCATGTTGATATATAGGGAATATAATCAATAATATTGTAATAATTACGTATGGTGTCAGATGGGTATGAGATTTTTCAGGATGATCACTTAACAACTTTTATAATGCCTAATCACTGGGATTTACACCTGAAACTAATATATTGCATGCCAACTGTAATTGAAAAAATTTAAGAATGATAAAAGAGTTATTTCAGAAAGAAAAAGGTTTTCTAAAAGTAGTTTCAATACTACAGAAACAATATTCAATGGCATTATGAATCAGTATCTAAAAATGAACTCATGAAAATATCTATGTATATGAAAGCCTAAGCAACCAATAGAGCATGTGAGCAGTAGCTATGATGTGCACTGACCACCAGGGGGAAGATGCTCCACACACAGGCATGGAAACATGGAACAGGCTGATGAATCTCAGAGGGAAAGGGGAAGAGGGGAGGGCAGGAAGAGATTAACCAAAGATCTTATATGCACACTAGAGGCAAACTAGGGGACCATTGGCCTGATCTGTGAGGGTCGGGCCAAAACTGGCAGTCTGACATCCCCTGAGGGAGTTCCAGATTTTGAGAACATGCAGGCCAGGCTGAGGGACCACACCAGTGAACAAATCTGGGCACCTGGCCTTTAGTACTTAAATAAACAGCTAGGGTGTGATAGACTAAATAATGACATTACCTTTCTACCCCTGACAGGTGTTATGTCCCAATCTCTGGAATTTGTGAGTATGTTACCTTATATGACAAAAAGGACTTTACAGATGTGATTATAGATTTTGAGGTGGGGTATTATCTTGAATTATATGGGTGGCACAATGTAATCATCAGGGTCTTTATAAGAGGGAGGTAGGAATATCAGAGTTATAGAGGGAGAAATTGGAGGATGGGGCCATGAACCAAGGAATGTAGTCAGCCTCCAGAAACTAGAAAAGGCAAGAAAATGAATTACCCCTAGAACCCCAAGAAAGGACACAATCCTACACACACACCTTGATTTTAGTCCACTGAAACTATTTGGAACTTCTGACTCCCAAAAATACAAGATAATAAATTATTGTTGTTTTAAGCCATTAAGTTTGTGGTAATTTATTATTGTAGCAATAGGAAACTAATGCAAAAGACAAAGAGATACAGAAGGCAAGAAGCATAAAAGCCTCTGTTCTAAGAGTCCCCAAAATAAACAAAGGTAAGTAGTTTTCTATTAATGATACTTTGTCACTTGCTGTGCTGAATTCATTTTACAGTTAAAATCATTTTTTCTGATACATTAAATCTTGATTGGCTTATATACAAAATGTAACATTTTTATTACACTTATATGTGATAAGATTATGTCACAGAAATTAAATTAAATGGGAAATACATATGATGTGCTTGGCAAAATGCTTGACACATAGAAGGGGCTCACTAAATGTTAAGTTTCCTTCGCTTGCCCTTGTAGATCTTGAATTTTTTAAAACAAATTTTTTTACTGAGAGTATTACAGATGTCCCCCATTCCCCCATTATCCCTCTCCACCCATTTCCCTCCCTGCCCCAGGCCTTCAGCACCCTATTGTATGTGCCCATTATTATCCTATCTAATAAAAGAGTGACATGCAAACCGACTGTACCGCCGCTACACTCACAAGCCATGCCCACCAGCCAATCAGGAGCAGATATGCAAATAAACCCAACCAAGATGGCTGCGACCAAGGAGAGCAGGAGGGAAGCTTGGGTTTCTCTGGCAATGGAGGAAATCAAGCTTTCCACCTGCCCTTGCTGGCCCAGGCCTTCACTCAATGCTACAAATTTCCAATTATAGAAGATAAATAAACTACAACAGAAATGGCAGCAGTCATGGAGCTGGAGAGAGCAGGAGGTGTGAGTTGCTCCGGGAGATGGAGGAAGCCAAGCTTTCTGCCTGCCCTGGCAGGCCCAGTCCTCCCCTCGAGGCTACAAAGTTTCAATTATAGAAGACAGATAAACCCCAACAGAATGGCTCTAGCCACTGAGCAAGCAGGAGGCTTGGCTCCACTCCAAGCTACAAAGTTTCAATTGTAGAAGATAAATAAATCCCAGATATCAGGGCCTCTGCTTAGGTTGCTGGGGGTGTGGCCAGCAAACCACCCACAGGCCCTTGCCCAGGCCATCCCATGCTCCAAGGGAACTCCCACCCTGATCCAGGACACCCTTCAAGGCAAACCAGCTGGTCCCCACCAGGCCTCTAACCTATCTAGTAAATAATATGCAGATTGATCATCACTCCAACACACAATATGGCTGCCCCCATGTGGTCAAAGATCCTGCCCCATGTGGACACAAGATGGCCACCACAGATGGCCAGCAGGAGAAGGCAGTTGGAGGGACCAGGTCTGCAAGGGAGGGCAGTTATGGGAAATTAGGCCAGCAAGGGAGGAAAGTTGGGGGCGATCAAACCTGCAGGGGAGGACAGTTAGGGGTGTCCAGGCCTGCAGGGAGGGCAGTGTAGGGTGACAAGGCCTGCAAGAGAGGGTAGTTAAGAGCAAACAGGCTGGCAGGGGAGTGGTTAGGGGGAGATCAGGCTGGCAGGCAGAAGGGTAAGGAGCAATGAGAAAGGCAGGCAGGAGAGCAGTTGGGAGCTAGCAGTCCTGGATTGTGAGAGAGATGTCCAACTGCCTGTCTAGGCCCGATCCTGCCTCAAGGGGTCCCAGATTGGAGAGGATGCAGGCCTGGCTGAGGGACACTCCTGTCCCTGTGCATGAATTTCATGCACCAGGCCTCTAGTTCTATATATATAAAAGCCTAAGGGACTGAATGACAGAATGACCAGTCGCTCTGATGCACACTGATCACCAGGAGGCAAATGCTCAATGCAGGACCTGTCCCATAGTGGTCAGAGTGCTCCCACAGCCAACTTCCCACAGTGCCTCCCCCTAGCTGGACAACTTCCCATGGCCCCAATCAGCCCTGAATGCTGACCAGGTCAGGGGACCCGGCCCATACATAAATTCATGCACTGGGCCTCTAGTCTATAATAATAAAGCATAATATGCCAATTAGATCAAATGTCTTTCAGGGCAAAGCTGTGTTGGCTGAGAGGGCTTAAGGCAGACAGCTGCACGGTGGCCAGCAGCAGCAGCAGCAGTGCTGGGGTGATGAAGGCAGCACCTTCCTCTGATTGGCTGGTCACCTCCCACAGATAGAACATCCCCTGAGGGCTCCCAGACTGTGAGAGGGGGAAGGCTGGGTTGAGGGGACTCCACCACCCAGTGCACAAATTTTCATGCACCGGGCCTCTAGTGAAAGTATAATAGAGGCCTGATGCACAAAATTCGTGCAAGAGTAGGTCTTCCTTCCCCTTGCTGCCAGCACCAGCTTCCCTCTGGCCCCTTGCAGCCCTGGCTCTGTCTGGAAGGATGTCTGGTCTAATTAACATATTATACTTTTACTAGAGGCCTGGTGCACGAAATTTGTACACAGAGGTGTGTGTGTCCCTCAGCTCAGCCTGCACCCTCTCCAGTCTGGGACCCCTTAAGGAATGTCCTACTAGATCGGACCTAAATAGGCAGTCAGACATCCCTCTCACAATCCAGGAGTGCTGGCTCCCAACTGCTCACCTGCCTGCCTCCCTGATTGCCCCTAACCGCTTCTGCCTGCCATCCTGATCACCCCCTAACCATTCCCCTGCCAGCCTGATGTCTAACTGCTCCTCTGCCAGCCTGATTGCCTCTAACTGCCCTCTCCTGCTGGCCATCTTGTGTCCACATGGGGGCAGCCATCTTTAATGTTAGAGTGATGATCAATATGCTTTTACTTTTATTAACAGGATTATTATAGATAAACTTGTTGGCGCTATATTTGAAGTTTGTTCTTCACCAAGCATGTTTTTTCTTGCTTTATTGCGATATAATTGACATTATGTAAATTTAAAGTGTATAATGTGATGATTACTACATTAGGTTAGTTAAGAGATCAATCACCTCACACAATTATCTTTATTTTTGTGTGTTTGAGAACATTTAAGATTTACTTTCTTAGCAACTTTCAAGTATACAATACAGTACTGTTAATTAAAGTCACCATGCTGTACATTAGATCCCCAGAACTTAATCTTATAACTGTACGTTTGTATCCCTGACCAACATCTCCTTATTTCCCCACCCCAAGCAGTTGTTTTATTGTATGATTGAGTGTACTTAAACCTAGCACATGAATAAATAAAAAAGATCAGTTAAATAGTTTTTATTGGAAAACACTAGGCAATTAGAGAGTCAATCTGAAACAGATATATGAAGGGGATAAAACTTACTTTTGACTTAATAATTGCCAGAATTAATTTAATTATAAATGTGCATAATTTCTCTTAATTTGGAATTTTTAGTGCTTAATCTTAGCAGTTCTTTAATACTGATTTTATGCTAAATTAATGATTATAAAATACTTATGAGGAAAATTATTTTTAAAATCATTTAAATGTAATTTATTATTTTCTGCAGGCAATAAAAATGTGCTATATTAGTTACAACAAAACACCATTGGTGGGAATGCATGCATGCTCTAAATAGGAATACATTTTTTTATTGAACTAAAGAAAATTAGACTAAAATTGCCTTAACAATTAAAAAAAACACATATAGGGTGTAATATTGCTTAATGGAAAAAAGACAGATTTTTGTTTTCTGGGAGTTCTGTGTTAGAGATTGCACAATGAGAGAGTTGTTTCTCCATTCTATAATATTCACAGAATTTTAGTAGGTGGATAAGAGAGTTTCCTATCTTCCTGTGTCTTGGTGTGTGGTTTAGGACCACCCCTCCCCATTTTTTAATGAAACTTACTGCTCTATTGAGTTTATCTCCTTTTGACAAGTATATATATTTTCAGCTATGCTGTTGGAAGAGAAGATGTTAAGGAAGATTACCTTTACTAGAGTAATCTTCACAAGAGCAGATAACACTTTTTCCTTTTTTTCCCCCACCACAGTAGCCCAGACCTTACTATAGTGCCTCAGCTGCTTAGAGTTCTAAGACAAAAGTAGTTTAAATAGATTTTTATTTATTGTAAAAAAAAGTCCAGAGTTAGGCAAACCAGGTACCTCCTGTGATTATTGGGGAACCAGGGACCTTTTACTTCTTATTGTTGTTGTTAATCCTCACCCAAGGATATTTTTCCATTGATTTTTAGAAAGAATGGAAGGGAAGGGGAGAGATAGAGAGAAATATCGATGTGAGAGAGACTCATCAATTGATTGCTTTCTGCCTGGGTTCTGATCAGGACCAGGGATTGAGTCTGCAATCTAGGTTTGTGGTCTTGACCAGAATCGAACCTGGAACCCTTCAGTTTACAGGCTGATGTTCTCCCCACTGAGCAAAACTGGCTAGGCCACCTTATACGTCTTTTGCTCTGCCATCCTTATTCTTCGACCATCATCTGTGAGGGTACCTTATAATCTAAAATAACTGAACTACAACCATCTTGCCCATACAGTAGGAAACAGTAGAAAGGGCTAAAAAGCTCCTTGCCTATTGCCTTTCTATCTTTTAAGAAGCCTTTTTGAAAGTCCCACCCAACAGCTTCCACTTATGTCTCATTGGTTACAACTTACAGTGCCATCCCTGATAGCAAGGCAGTCTGGGAACTGCAGTCTTTTTGTTGGGCACATTGCCTTGATAAGTAAATACTAACAAAGGGAGGAAGCGCTAAAGAAATTAATAAGAATATTGTAATCAGTTTTTGGTAAAGCAAAATTTACCTAATTTACAAGATTGTTCTTTGCTTCTCCCCATCTTTTCTTAAAGTTAAAAATATTTTTTAAAAATTGAAATTATAGTAAACCCCTCCCCCTAAAGTCTTTACTTGACCAATAAAAAGTTAATTGCTAGTCCTCTAATATTATGTATATTTTACTGGCCCAACAAACTCAAATCTAGGCAACTCCTGGACCTGTGAGATTTCTCCCAACTCCAAGATACTCAGATCAGTATCTTCAACACAGCCTACATGTTTCATGCCTTCTGCCTGAAAGTTTCTCACTAGGTATCCATTGATTAGTGTACCAAGAAGGCTCAGACTAAGTGTTAATGCCCAGTAACACAAAATTAATGCCACCTCCAGGTCCTTAGTCAGTGCTTGCTTTGCAGTAAGGTAAAGAAACTCATTGAAGTCAGAATAGGTGAAGAGGTCATTGTTGTGAAGACATGGGAGAATCCTATGTACAACTGAGAACCAAAAAAATAAGTAGAGTCAGGTTACCATAAAATTATGCTGAAAAATAGCTACCCTCTGTCTCTCATGGAATACATGGCCTTTCTTTCAACTTCTTTTTTGCTTTCCTCTGCCAACCAACTTTTATTGTTATATTTTTCCCTCAGTAACTTTGGCTGGCATGATAGTTTAGTTCTCCTGGGGTACAGTTTTTCAGGGTTTCAATTCCAAATTCCCTAACAATAGATTGATTGGTTTACCAAGGGTCAGGTTACCATTCCTGGTTTAAGTAGCTGTGGCATGGAGTGCGATGATTAGTACAGACATGTCTTCCTAATAGGCATTATTTCAGAGAGCTCAGGGAGCGAGCATGTGGGGAGAGGGACCTATAACTGCAACATTTTCCTTTTTCCATTAATTTTCATCTTGGGCAGTCCTCTGTTTCCTGACCTCATATCAAAGCTCTTCACTATTACTTGCGCTATTTCTTAAAGTATTTCATGCACAAATATTACTCTTGTTTTCTTCTCTCATTAAATGTACATTTCCTTATTCAGAGGAAAGGAAAGCAGTATTTAAAATGCCTAAGACTCTGGGATCACATCAACCCATCCTCACTGCTCTCCTACCAAGAACTTGGGAAGTGGTCTGGTACCTAGCCTGGAGCATGAGCAAGAGCATAACACGTGGTCAAGAAGTACAAGCCCCAGAGTCAATTTGCCTGGATTTGAAGGTACAATAACTACTAGTAGAGTTTGCTCTGTGTATCAGTTTCTTTATCTGCGTAACTGGAATATTATCTACCATATTCATAAGATCACTGTGAGAATTAAGTAATCTGATCAAGAAGTCAGCTAAGTATCTGAGACTTAATAAAGACTCATAAAATACTCACAGTTGAGAAACTAGGTCAATATTAGAGCCACAGACAAGACAGTGTTAAGTGTTGGGGTGGCAACTTGAAACTAGATGAGTGTTAGGATTAATTCTTGAAATGACAGGAAACTAGGTTGGTATCTGGAGTAATTCTGGGAATAAGTCATACTACAATGGCTAGAATCAAAGACAGCTTATTCTATTTGTCTGAAGAAGGTTTGATACTACTGGGAACTCTGCAGCACTCAGCTGTCGTGTTTTCCCCTCTAGAATGTAAAAATTCTAGTGATGGGTTCCATTAGAATGGATTCTAATTCTTTCTAAAGATAATTTTCACCTACACATGCCATTTCTCATTTTTGCTACATTATTTAAATGTGATTGGACTTTATACTATGAAAACTTTCTAGAGGCACACATAGTCAACTTAATAAGCCAATTAAAAATAGAATTTGTATCTACGTATTTGTTTCTCAGGAAGCTTCAGGAATTTTAAAAAGAGATCATCTAATTACTGTTTAAAGTATTAGGATAGTACCATACATATGGATATCATGTGACCACAGCTAGAAAGCATATTCTAGGCCTTGTTTGGTGGTGTTATCCCTTTAACCCTCAATTTTTCTTAAAAAAAAAATCCAATTTCCATTTTACCTCCCCTGCATTGTGAAGACAGCGATGAAATAATTGGGCAATAACCTGATTAACACCCCTCCGGGTTTTTCCTCCGGGGGTCATCCAGGACACGACCAGAGAGGAAGCAGTTAGATGAAAGCAGGCACAGGTGCCCACCGCGCGGTCCGGGAGCCCGGCCGCCGGTGACTTCCGCCGAGCGGGTGACAGGCCCTTCTCCGCCCCCTCGAGCCCGAGATTCGTCGGAATTTTCCCGCGATGCCTCAGGGGGCGGAGGGGTGTTCGCCAGGCCCCAGAGTGCACTGCGGGCGCGCCGGCTCCACTGCTGAGCGACCGCGGGAAAATTCCAAAAAAGTCAAAACAAAACAAAAAAACAGGAGGTGAAGCCTAATTTTCAAGCCACACAACTCGGGCGGTGGCATCCTTTCCGCCACGGCCCAAACTGCTGAAGCAGCTCTGGCGCAGACCACCGGTAAGAGGCCGCAGCACACCGCGAAGGCGGCCGCTTCCTCTGAGGGTCTGGCCGACACGTCAGCCTGGGCGTGGGGGTGGGAGGCAAGACTCGCGAGAGTGCCCATCCGCCGCGCTCGGCGCCCGTAGGTGGGAGAGCGGGCTCCTGCCGAGTGCTGGGGGGCGAGGAGAGGAGGTGGGTCGGGGCGTGGGGTGGCGCCAGCTCGCGCAGGGGCGGGGCTGCCGGCGGGGGCGGGGCCGCCCAGGGGGCGGGGGCGGGGCCGCCCAGGGGGCGGAGCCGGCGGGGGTTCCCCCGGAGAGGTGGCAGGTCGGTTTGCTTTTTTAGTTCTTTTTGTTTATTGACGCAGGCTGCCAGGTCTTCAAGGAGGGCCGCAGAGGTGAATTTTTTCGTCCCAGATCCGGGGGAGTTGGGATAACCTCGCCTCTTTTAACCCTGCACCCACTCGGAAACTGGGAGGGAGCAAGGCCCAAAGGGAGGAGCCCGGGCGCGGTTGTTTGGGACTTTCGTCCCCCACCACTGTCTTTGAACGCCAGGCCAAATCCGACCCAAAACCCTGAAAAGATTTTTTAGGGGGGTGTTGTTTGTTGGCTTGCTTTTTTTCCCCCTATTTTTTTCCCTCCATGGTCGTGTTGTGTCTGGAGAGGGGAAAGGATTTGGAATTTTGGAAACATGACAAATTTGGGACCAGAATTTTAAGGAAAGAGGCCGAAGGATTTTCTGGCCAAGATCTGTGTGTGCCTGTGCTTTTTGTCCTAATCTAAAGCTTGGAAAGCTTCCGGGCTCCTGGGTTTATTCTAACTTGTGTCCCATTTAATGAATGGATCTTAACTGAGATGGGATTGATTTTATTTATCAGAGGAACAGGGCACTTTTGGGCCACCCAACTTAAGTTGTTCGTGGATGTCACTTACCTTCAATGATGTGCAGCTCAGAACATTTTCTCATTACTCGCGTCAAGAGGGAAGGGAAAGTTGTTACAAGTGACAGAATTCATACCATGTGTTGGGATGGGTTATTGCATGCTTACTTATTACATAAGCTTATGTAGAAAACATGTTAATTGTGACTTTATCCATTAAATTTAAACCAAATTGAGGTTTCAGTCTAATGTACTGTGCCAGATTCACATGGAAATAAGCACATTTATACATAACTCATATACAAGAAAGATTGCTTCCAAAAAGAATTTGCTTTTCCTAGTTAAATCAAAGGTCTGTTACCCCAGGAAAAGTTAGATCCTGCTATAGAATTTGACTATATTTTGTTATATATTTCCATTAATTTTTTTCATTATTCAGTCATAGTTCTCTTGATTTTTTTGAAAAATATTTACTAAAGTCCTGGAAAAGAGAGGCAAACTCTATAGTAGACTTTTTTTGTTCTGTTCTTTAATAAAAAGCATTAATTTTTGGTTGGCTGAGTGTGGAAGATGTGTTGTTGCATGCATGTGAAAATGTGCATGTACATTTAAAAATAAGTCATGTTTTAAACTAGTTCCATATTTCAGCAAGTAGTTCCAGTAACAACTATACAAATTTTGTATTTATGAAAACCAGCTACAGGGAGGCCAGTCTGGGCAGTAGAAAGTTGGATTGATTAGCTAAGCTGCATAGAGTGCCAGAGAAATCTCGATTTACATGTGTGGCAGTTCCAAGTTGGTAGTGGTGAAGCCTCAAATAAGGCTTGAAATCAGCACCAAATGCATTTGTAAAATTTTATTTTAGCTGGGTGGGATATGTATATTCTCTAATCTTGTTTATGGCTCCTGAATGACTGATTTTAAGATGAAAGAACACTGGAGAAGTACATTGCGTTTGCAATGTTTTAATAAAAACGCATAAGTAGAGAAGGAAAAAGTTAACTCATCAGAAAAGTTAGGTAATAATGCAAATCTTTTATTTTCTAAATATCAAGTCTTTTTTTGAATCAGTTTGGAAGAGACTTTGCAAAGTTATCTGGTTCATTCTCTTAGGTTCTTCATAACCCCTCCATGGTATATAGAAATCATTTCCCTGTTAACATTTCTAATATAGGACCATCTGTAATCTTCCTGATACCTTTCTCTAGTTATAAGAAGGTACATTTCTAATGAAAATCACCTTTTTGAAACAATATACTCTGATATATAAAGAATTAAGTGTTTTTTAGTAAATTTAGTAGATTTTTAGAATTGTGCAATGGTCACCACTATTCACTTTTAAAACATTTACATCATCATAACAAGTTTATGTTTGCAAGTTCATACTGGATCCTGGCTCTGGCTTTCAAGACCTCAGAAAACCATTGGTTTGCTTTCTGTCTGTGTAGATTAGCCTTTCTGGACATTTCATATGAATTAATTCATAAAGTAAGTGCTGTTTTGTTTTGGACTTTTTTCACTTAGCATAATGTGTTTGAGATTTATCCCATGCTGTAGCATATGTAAGCAGTTCATTTATTTGCTAAAAAGTATCCCATTGTGTGGACATACCACATCTTGTTTATCCATTCATCAGTTGATGGACAGTTGAATTGCTTTTACTTTTTGGCTATTATGAATAATGCTGATTTGAGCATTTGTGTGCAAGTCTTTGTGTGGACATATGTTTTCATTTTTTCTTGAATAGATACATGAGTGTAATTGCTGGATTGTATAGTAAGTTAGTGTTAGCAAATTATCTTCGCTCTTCTTTCCATTTTTATTTTACGTACAAATTGTTGGAAATTAACTTTACAATTTAATCTTTAGGAAATGAAATATTCAGTGAGATTATCGCCATACAGTCAGCAATAAATACAGTAACTCTTGGGATTGTGCATCTGCTCATTTAGAAAAAAGGGTAAAACCTTATTTGTAAGAAGGATAGCTCTATCTTGTAAGGTAGCCAATGGGTCAAAAAGGAAATTACAAAGAAAATTAGAAAATATCTTGAACTGAATGATAATAAAACCACAACATATTAAAATTTGTGAGATGCTATTTAAACAGTGCTTAAAAAGAAATTTGTAACGTTAAACAGTTGTATTAGAAAAGACAAAGGCTGTAAATTAATAACTAAGTTTCTACCTTAAGAAATGAAAAAAAGACTGGCTGCTCTGAAAAGCCATCTTTGCATTGTTCCTGTGGCTTCCTCTCCTCTCCCTGCAACCACCTCCACCTCCCGCCTCCTCCACCACCGAGGACTCCGGCAGCTTCTTCGCCAGAGTCCTCCAACTCGTTTTTTTTTTTTTTTTTTAATTGTCTACATCGGATCACCGGCGTGCCCACCATGTCAGACACGGCCGTGGACACCAGCTCCGAGATCACCACCAAGAACTTAAAGGAGAAGAAGGAAGTTGTGGAGGAGGCAGAGAACGGAAGAGATGCACCTGCGAATGGAAATGCTAATGAGGAAAATGGGGAGCAGGAGGCTGACAATGAGGTAGATGAAGAAGAGGAAGAAGGAGGGGAGGAGGAGGAGGAGGAGGACGAGGAAGGTGATGGTGAAGAAGAGGATGGAGATGAAGATGAGAAGGCTGAGGCAGCTACAGGCAAACGGGCAGCTGAAGATGATGAGGATGACGATGTTGACACCAAGAAGCAGAAGACCGATGAGGATGACTAGACAGCAAAAAAAGGAAAAGTTAAAGGCCTCCGTGACCTATTCACCCTCCACTTCCCGTCTCAGAATCTAAACGTGGTCACCTTCCAGTAGAGACTCCCTCCCGCCTGCCTGCCCACCCACCCACCTCAGGCAGTGTCACCTGCAGATGACACTCGCTCTTCGCCACCAACCAAAACCACAACGT
>PVJN01026307.1:0-29161 GCA_004026805.1 Lasiurus borealis | reverse complement strand
ATTGATATATAAAATGAATTTTTTTCTTTGATAGTGGGCAGGATAAATTATGGTAGATGTCTATGCAGTGAGAGGGATATGAGCATGGTATAAGAAAATTATGAATTTGGGTTCACTATAATTTTGATCTGGAGATCCAGGCCTGAGGATAGCAGTATAGGAACTGATCCATTGAGAGATATTGAATTAGAAAAATGTTGGGAATATCTATGGAATCAGAATATGATCATATTTAAAAATATAATTTACATTAAGTTCTTACTTCTATTGTATGTCTGCCACTTACCATTGAGCATTTGGTTTATTTTCATAAACCTGAGTTATTACCTGCAAAGTGAAAACAATAATAGAATCTATTTCATATAATTGAGTTAATTAAATGCCCTTAAACTGTTCAGTATAAACTTTTTAGACAGTAGCTGCTCAAAAACATTTATTACTAAAATCTCCCTTTGCAAATTCTGCCAAATTGCTTTCTTCTTTTATGTGGTTTTTCCCCTTAAATGGTTCATTAGTTCTCAGCTTAACTATAGCTATTCTCAGAGGTTTACCTCTTTTTTACCACTAAAATTTTACATCTCTATAGCCATTTTAATATTTGTAATATTATAGCACTCTTCTGCTACAGATATTTCATGTGTTCTATTGATCAAAAGATATTCAAATTCCTTAGTTTAAATGCTATTACATTCATGAGATCAGTGTCAGGCATTTAAAATGCAAATCAAGTCTATTAAACAATAAGAACCTCAACTAATTCAGTGTTATTTTATTTATTCTCACATATATATTTTTGCTTTATTTTGAATTTGTGGGTGTGACACTGCTTAATCAAATTATACAGGTTTCAGGTGCAAAATTCCACAACACATCATCTGTATACTGTATTGTGTGTTCACTTTCTAGTCTTCTTGCATCACCATTTACCACCCCTATATTTTATAATGTTAGTATGATCATTTAACATCCAATATACCTTTTAAAAACATTTCTACATGTACAATACAGTATTTTTAACTATAGGCACAATTCATCTTTAGAACTCATTCATCTTATATAACTGAAACTTTACACTTTATGAATAGTAACTCTTTTTCCCTCTCTCCCTAGTAATCACTATTCTAATCTTGGCCTCTTAGAGGTTAGCTATCTGAGATAACTCATTTAAGTGAAATCATACAGTATTTGTCCTTCTGTGACTTCCTTGTTTCATTTAGCATACTGTCCTGGTTGATTCACTGTGTTGTAGATTGCAGACTTTTCTTTTTAAGACCAATATTCCATTGTAGGTTTATTGCATGTTTTCTTTTTTTAATTATTGTATTTGTGTTTTTTTAATATGTTTTTATTGATTTCAGAGAGGAAGGGAGAAAGAAAGAGAGATAGAAACATCAGTGATGAGAGAGTCATTGATGGTCTGCCTTCTGTATGATTCATACTGAGAATCAAACCCATAACCCAGACGTGTGGAATTGAACTGTGACGCTCTGGTAGATAGGTTGACATTCAAACACTGAGCCACACTGGACAGGCTATTACACATTTTATTTACTCATTCATCTATTGATGGATGTTTAGGTTATTTTCATATTTTAATTATTGTGAATAATGTTGCAATGAACATGAGAGGACAGGTAACTTTTCAAACCTCGATTTCAATTCTTTTAAATAAATACCAGAAGTGGGATATCTAGATCATATAGTAATTCTATCTATATATATAAAAAACTATGCAACTATCACATCTGAAACAATCGAACAGATGACCTGACAGGCTGTGGGGGGCCACCAGGCTGGCAGGGGGATTAGTGAGGGGCAACCAAATGACTGAGCAGCAGAAGGGGTGCTGTGAAGGACTATCAGGTTAACAGAGGGAGGCAATAAGGGATGACCAGGCCAACAGAGGGAGGCAGTGGGGCGTGACCAGGTTGGCAGGGGGCAGTTGGGATCAACCATGCCAGCAAGAAGTGCAGTAAGGGGCGACCAGGCCAGTGGAGGCAGTTGGGGGTGACAAAGCTGGTGGGGAGGGGCAGTTGGAGGTGACCAGGCTAGCAGTGGGGGGCAATTAAGCGTGATCAGGCAGGCAGGTGAGCAGTTAGGAGCCAGTAGTTTTGGATTTTGAGAGGGATGTCTGACTGCTCATTTAGGCTGGAGGGGTCCCAAATTGGCGAGGGTGCTGGATTAAAGGTGCACTCCCATGCATGAATTTTGTTCACTGGGCCTCTAGTTTATAATATTTTGTGGTGCACCTATACTGTTTTTCATACTGGCTTTTTCCTTTATATTCTAACACATAGTGCACAAAGAGTTCCAATTTCTCTACATTCTAAACAACTCTTATTAACTTTTGATTTTTAAATTGTAGCCATTTTAACAAATGTGAGATTATATCTTATTTGCCCATTTTTAAACTGTATTATTTATTTATTTATTTATTTATTTATTTTTATTGAATTGAAGAAAATTCTTACATTTTTTTAATAGTTAGTTCTTATCAGATATGAAGTTTCCAAATATTTCTTACATTCTGCAAGTTGTTCTTCCATTCTCAAGTTCTTTGCTGTGCAAACACTTTTTAGTTTGATGTAATTCTGTTTGTTTATTTTTGTTGATTGTGCTGTTGGTGTAATATTTAATAATTAATTGACAGGAACAATATCATGAAGCTTTTCTCTGAAGTTTTATTTAGGAGCTTTATAGCTTCAAGTTGTACATATAAGGCTTTAATCCATGTTGAGTTATTTTTTGCATATAGTACAAATAAGCATCTGATTTTATTCTTTTGCATGTGGGTTTCCAATTTTCATAGCATCATTTGTTGAATAGACTATTCTTTCCCCATGTGAATTTTTAGCCACCTTGTCAAAGTCAGTTGACCATAAATGGGTTTATTTCTGGACTCTCCAATATTATTTATCTATCCATATTTGTCTATATGCCAGTACTACAATGATTTAATTACCTTAACTTTATAAAACATTTTGAATAGTTCCGGTTTTGTTTATTTTTCTTAAGATTGTTTTGGCTATTTGAGATATTATGTGGTTCCATAAGAATGTCAGAATTATTTTGTTTTTGTTTCTGTTTGTAGAAAATGCTAATTTGATGGGAATGTCACTAAATGATGGATTGCTTAAGCAATATTGTCTTTCAACACAGGAATGGGCTTTTCATTTCTGACCTTTATGTTGAGGTATATTTCTTATATTACTAGTTTGTTGAAAGTTGTTAATTAAAAAAGTGTATTGTACTTTGTTCATTGTGTTTTTTTATCTATTGAAATGATTATATCATTTTTATCTTTTTGTTTTGATGTGGTGCATCACAACAATTTACTTTCATAGGCAAAATGATCTTTATATCACAAAGCTAAATACCACTGAACCACTGATAAGAATTAGGATGCTTTTATTATGTTTTTAGATGTGGATTTTTTAGGACTTTGTTGGGAATTTTAGATTTATGTTCATTCAGGATATTGTCCCTTCCTTCTTTCCTCCCTTCCTTCCTTCCTTCCTTCCTTCCTTCCTTCCTTCCTTCCTTCCTTCCTTCCTTCCTTCCTTCCTTCTCTCTCTCTCTCTCTCTCTCTCTCTCTCTCTCTCTCTCTCTCTTTCTCTCTCTCTCTCTCTTTTTCTTTCTTTCTTTCTCTTTCTGTCTCTCTATCTCTCTCTTTCTCTTTCTTTGTAGTGTATTTATCTGGTTATAGTATCAGGGAAATGCTAGCTTCAAAAACAATGATGTTTTTCTTTTTAAATTATCACACATACTCATTTTTTTCACATTCTTATTTCTGTATGTTAACCTCTTAGAAGAGCAAATTAAAATGAAATTTACTTTGAAGATATTATGGAGCTAAAATAATATTTACTAACCAAAATGTTTCAAAATATTAAAATTACAACACATTTTTAAGAGATCCTATTATCATTATCTCTTATATTTTTTCAGCCTCTGAATTCTAATTATTTTGATTGTGATAATTTGGTTCTTATTGTTATTTTATTATATTTCTACTGTATCACAATTAATACAAATGTATTTTTCACATTAAAATGTTCCATTTATTTTATATATGTTTGTCAAGTAAATAATCTTTTTATAAATTATTTTATATAATTTGTATTTAATTTGAGATAATCCATTAAATTATATCTCAAAAGTGTATTATTAGGCAAAACTATTAATAAAGGTATACTTTTTTCTTCCATGTTGTTTTACTCAAAACTTTTTAATAATATTTTGAATTCTTTTTTAAAAATATATTTCATTGATTTTTTTACAAAGAGAAAGGGAGAAGGATAGAGAGTTAGAAACATTGATGATCAGCTGCCTCCTGCACACTCCCTAACTGGGGATGTGCCCGCAACCAAGGTATATAACCTTGACTGAAATCCAACCTGGGACCCTTCAGACTGCAAGCTCAGCCAAACCAGTTGGGGCAATATTTTGAATTCTTAATAAAAAACTTTACACTAGTAGAAATTGGCATGAATATGCTGGTTGCTTTCTTCATAATAAAATACATTCTCAGGTCAATCATTGATATGATGATTCTGAAATATTGTAGTTTATATGAATTTTTGTGGAAATTAAATTTTATTTCAGAAAAATATACAAATAAAATAATATGCTTTGTTCTATTTGGAATACTTAAAAATTTAACATTAGTAAAATTTTAAATGTTTATATATACATCAAGCTAGTGTGGTATGGTGGAAAATGACCAGAATTTGTGGTGAGAAATCTTTAAACTTTTGGCTTTGTCTCTAAGTAAGGGTACAAATTAGATCAAATAATTTTACCTATGTCTGGGTCTTCCTGCTTCCTATGAATCTAAGATTTAAACAGTATGAACTAGTAGAAATTTATGGCACTTCTTATAATTTCTATGACTTTTGCAATGTAAGTTTCTGTATACTAACCATTCTACCTTAAATATTTATATCTATTTCACACATATTTAAGCAAGTGAAATGACACACTTGATAGTAGTAGTTTCTTTCAAATAAGTCAATACTTATCAAAACTTCATTAAACTGGCTAGGTCACTAATGTGGCTTCTGACATTACCAGTGAGATGAACTTGCTTGAAGGGAATCAGAAGTACAGTAATATAAAAATACAGGATGCTTAAGACAGTATGCATTTGTTTTACATTGTTGGTCCTTGATTGGATATTCCAGTACTATTAAGTATGGATAGAATCCCTATCCTCTCCACAGTACAGAAAGTACTTTCAATGACACAGACCACAACATTGCTAAATATGAGGTAATAAAATATTTTAAAATAATATAATCATGTAAAATCCTTTTATTTGAAGGGACATAATAGAAAGTGGAAGTTTCTGTGACATTGATGTACTCTGTGTGTGGTTTTTATCTATTCTCATTTTTTTATGTAACAGTCAAAGATAGAAAGTGATGTTCCTTTGGTTAAAGAGCCTTTCAAATATTTGGTCATACATTATTCTTCCTTGGCTCATTTCAATGCATGAATTAATTTTGATTCTTTTTGATACTTTTATTATCTTTTCTTTCTTCTTGTATTCAAAAATGACTTCATATATTTTAAATGTTAACTGGATTGTCCTTGGTAGTTCCTTTACATCAAAGCTTATCTACATGATACCAGACATTTCATTTGACACACAACTTTCACAATACTAGTGTATACTAACACATATTGGGCCTTTGATGACCACAGCTTAATTTTATGGTTTTAGGGAAACGAAAGGTGATAAAATAGTCTAATTTTAGTTAATTTTGTATTAATATAAACTTGAAGTTCTACAAAAAGTAATAAATATTTCCCAGTGGGTATAAAACAAGTGAACAATACCAATAAGAAGTGTCAGGTTACAAACAACATTCACATTTTCTAAACTATCTACTAGTATTTTTTATCTTCTATCTTAAATGAAAGTGTTTTTCTTATTGGTTATATACTTTGCTTTAAAAATTACTATTTTATTCCATTGGAGTAACAGAATAATTTCAAAATACAACTTGGTAAATAGTCTATAGAGATAGCAGGAAACCGGTAAAATTACTTTACAACACATCACAAGACATGACACAACAGGTCACATAATAATTGCATGTGGCTTTTATTAAATAAAAACTAATAATGCTACCCACTCTAAGTTAGAAAACCAGGTAGGTCAAGGAGGAAAAAGTGTATATCCCAATTTGTTGCCAAAGAATCCTGTACAAGATTTTTCACCAATCATTCATACTACATTTAAAGATATCTCATTTTAATATTACTTCTCCAAAATAGAACTTTTTACTGATATACTATATTACTTAGCATATATTTTAAATATATTAACCAAAAAGTTGCATATCTGCAAGTTATTTATATTTTAATCACATTAATTAACAAATTTTAGATGCATGCTATATACATTTCACATTTGAAAACGTAATAGGGCATGTTTTTTCTTTGATAGCTACTGATACAAAAAGATAAAAAACTAAGAATTAAAGGAAGAATTAATCTTTTTAAATGTATTTATTAACCAAAATAATCTATAGGTTCTATGCAATTCTTATCACAACTCAAATGGCATTTTTAACAGAAATACAAAATCAATCCTAAAATTTGTATGGAACCATAAAATATCTCAAATAGACAAATCAATCTTGAGAAAAAACAAAGTTGAATGCATCACACTTTCTCATTTCAAAATGTGTTATAAAGACATAGTATCAAAACAATTGAGATTGGCATAAAAATAGATATGTAAGTTAATGTAATAAAATAGAGATCCCAGAAATAAATCATAGATATATGATTAATCTATTTATGATAAAGAAACTAAAATATGTAACAGTAAAATTATATTTTCTTTAATAAATGGTGTTGGAAAAATTGGACAACCACATACAAAAAAAAATAAAGTAGATACCTATCTTACACTATACATATAAATAAACTAAAAATGACTAAAGACTTGAATGTATGATGTGAAAACATAAAACTCTTGGAAGAAAACAACAATATACTCATTGACATTGCCTTGGCAATGTTTTTTTGGATTTGACACGAACAAAGAAAACAAAACCAAAAAGAAAAAAAGGAGTACACAAAAAAGGCTTCTTTATAGCAAAACAAAGTATCAATAAAATGAAAAGCAACCTATGAAATGTAATAAAATATTTGTAAACCATATATGTGACAAAAGGTTCATCTAAAAATAAATAAGAAAGACATTATAACTCAATAGCAAAAAATCCCAATTTAAAAAATGTCAGAGGATCTGAGAAAACATTTTTCCAGAGGAGACATACAAATGCTCAACTGGTACATAAAAAAAGTGCTAACTATCACTAATCATGAGGGAAATGCAAATTAAAATTACAGCGAGATATCAACTTATAGAATGAATATTATGAAAAAGACAAGAGATACCAAGAGTTGGCAAGAATGTGGAGAAATGAGATCTCTGTTCACTGTTGGTGATAATTGTTAAAGTCAATTTGGAAAATAGTATAAAGGTTCCTCAAACTTTAAAAATAAAACTACTATGTATTTCAGCAATCCCACTTCTAGGTCTAGATATGCAAAGAAAAATAACTCCCATGTGCATCATTCCCATGTTCATCACAGTATTGTTCATAACAATCAATTTATAGAAACAAACTAAGTCTAAGTGTCCATTAAAAGATGAATTGATAAAGGATACATAATGGAATATATATTACATAGAATGGGATATATAAAAGAATATTATTTAACAATAAGAAAGAAGAAAACCCTGCTTTTTATGACAATATTGATGAATCTTGAAGGCATTATGCTAAATAAAATAAGCCAGACAGTGAAAATATATGTTCAAGGTACCACTCTAGATATGTGGAATCTAAAAGAAAAAAGAATGAAAAGTCATGGAAACAGATATAAAAAAGTAGGAATTGAAAGAAATAAGGAAAGGTTGGTAAGGGTACGAACTTTCAACTGTAAGATGAATAAGTATGAGGATGTAATATAAAAATGGTGACTAGAATTGATGAAACTTTATTGCATAATTAAAATTTTCTAAAATAGTAGAAACTTAAATGTTTTCACCAAAACAAAATGTTTATAAATATCAGCTTACCGTATGTTCACATTAAAGATCTGACTATTTTATTTGTCAATTACATATCAATAAAACTGAAATTTAAAAAAATATTATTAAATTGCAATATTGGAACATTTAGGAATGCTACCATATTAACTAACATATGAGATATAATGTTAATGTCCTTTAAAATGTTTTAATGAGTTAAAGTTCTAAATGAAGTCAATGAGCACATTATTGGTGATAATTTATTTAAGACAAACTATAAAATAATTTGTAAGAGTATCAATTTTTATTATGTAGCATGAGAGATTATTTGGTTAAAATAATTATTGATTTAAAACTTTCTTGGGCCCTGGCCAGTCATGCTCAGTTGGGTGAGCATGCTCCTATGCAATGAAAGGTTGCAAGTGGTTCTATTACCAGTCAGCACATGGGCCTGGGTTGCAGGCTCAATCATCAGTAGGGGGCATGCAGGGGGTTAGCCAATCAACATTTCCACTCTCACATCAATTTCCTCTCTATATATATCTCTCTTTTTCTCTCTCTAGAAATCAATAAAATGTATTAAAAAAAACTTTCTTGGTTGAATAAATTTTCCAAGTGTAGAAGCCTGATACTGATTTCATTTGCTGCTCCCTTTGAATAGGTTACTTGCTCTTGGAATGCACTGCTCTATAGTAATTGGAACCATTTTTCTAGAGTTGATGATTTCCCTCATATTATAATTATTTTTTTTTGCTCTATCTTTGAAACATATGTTCAAAGGTCCCCTTGATTCTCAGTAGTTCAAAGACTCCCAGATCTCCTTGTCTGTTTTAGTGCTTGATTTTCTTTCTACATGGAAAACAGCTTGGAGTTTTCTCAAACGTTTTCAATAGCACTAGCATATTGTGCGATAATTCTATTGTTGTGTATATACAGCAATCAAACAAAGTCAATATCTCAAAAAAGGCATTTGTACTTCTTACTCACTGCAGCATTATTCACAATAGCCAAGATATGAAAACAACCTAGTGTCCATCAACAGACAAATGGTTAAAGAAAATGTGACACATAAGGAGACAGATAAATATATTTACTTATTAAAAAGAAGTAAAATAAGCCAGAAAGACTAATATTGCAAAATCTTATATGTTGAATTTAAAATGTATAACTTATAGAAGGAAAGAGTAGAATGGAGGTTGTCAAAGGTGGGAAGTGGAGAAACTAGTATTTTGATCAAGGAATACAGTTTAATGTATGCATAAATAATAAAAACTGGAAATCTAATGTGCAGAATGATGACTTGGGTTAAGTCATCATTCTGTACATTGTATTTTATAACTAAAATTTATTAGTAGAATAGATCTTGAATGTCTATACTATACAACCTACGCAAAGTGTGTTGTATTCGAGGTGATATATATGTTAAGTAAACCTATTGTGGTACTAATGACGTTATATATATATATATATATATATATATATATATATATATATATATATATATATATATGTATATGTATGTATTTCAGTACATTATGTTCTTCATCATACATATGCACATTTTTTCAATATAACTCCCCAGAGCTAGGGATTGGCACTGAGAAATAATTTTAATGCAGTCTCTGACAGATAAGGACTTAGAACAATTGATTTCTAATCTCTGTTACCTAGTTTTATAGCACTAAATTTTTCTGAAATTAAAAATAATACATGCAATTGTTGCATATATTTTTATATGCTACAATTGATATCTTACTTTGTTTTCTGAGTCATATCTCCCCAATTATCTGCAACAAAAGTCTTTGGAGCATTGCTGTGACTTCCCTCATATAACCATGTTCTCCTCAACACTTCTCTTTAATGCCATCTGTGTAGAATACTTATCCCTTCAAACTAGAAAACAACCTCCTATTCCCCGATTCACAGCATGAACAGATTAATGTAATGATTGCAACATTTTATGTGCCAACAGAATCCTTTACTGTCTCCTGAAATAAGCTGATTTAGTGCCATTTTTTTGGCATATAAGTTGAAGTAATGCTATGTTTTAAAATATATTTATTCAACATTATGCTTAGTTCATGTATTTGGTTTTATCTTGTTAACAGTAAAATGGATATTACTTTATGACCTCTTATTCTACTTCAAGATGAGTATATAAATGTTATCTTGTTAGACAGTTTGCACATTTTCTTTCAGATACAGTCAGTGCCAAAGGCCAGACTGCAGTATCATAAAGAGAAAATAAGTCAAACAAATAAAGAGTAAATTATACAAATGTCAAATAACATGTTAGAATGTAAATAAAATTACAATGTTCCCTCTTACCCTTACAACAATTACTTTATGCTCTAAATCATGAGATATGACTATCCCCATATTAAAAGTTATAATGATATCAGTGAGTGCAACTACATTTAAGTATATATTTTTTAAATGACATTTCACTATATGACCTTCCATAGCAGTGAAAAAAAATTCGCTATGATTTTTCTGTCCTTCATTAAATCCTTTTCTCAGTTGGCTAAATATAATCAAGTGAACTTACTTTTTAAATATGTTTTTATTGATTTTAGAGAAGGGGAAGGGCGAAGAATACACAGATGGAAACGAAAGAGAGAAACATTGATTAGCTGCTTCCAGCATGCCCCCTACTGGTGATTGAGCCTGCAACCAGGGTGTGTGCCCTGACACAGAATTCATTAGTGCTTCATGGGTTAATGCTCAACCATTGAGACACACTAACTGGGCAGGTGAACTTATTATTTATTATTTTTTTATTTTAAATATATTTTATTGCTTTCTTACAGAGTGGAAGGGAAACAAAGAGTCAGAAATATCAATGAGAGAAAAACATCCATCAGCTGCCTCCTGCACACCCCCTACTGAGGATATGCCTGCAACCAAGATACATTCCCTTCACCAGAATCAAAACTGATATCTTTCAGTCCATAGGTCGATGTTCTATCCACTGAGCCAAACCAGTTAGGGCTTACTTATTTTTTAAAAAGAGTTTTCAAATATACAAACTTTGCTAAATACAAAATTTGGTACAACCCTTTATTTAAGAACATACATTTTAAAACCTTTTTATTTATCTAATTCACTCTTGAAAGTGGATTAAACTGGTCCAATAAATAAGCACACTTTCCCTCCCCCCCCTGCCTTTCACTTAGATAGTACCTGAATTACTAAAGATAGTTTTAGTAATTACTAAAGATAGTTTTAGTTATATTAATAAGTAAATATTTTTAAATACCTTTAGAGAAGGAGGCAATACATTCTAGTACTTAGGTTATTCAGCTGGGAAGTACTTCTTTTCTGAAATGCAAACCTATCCCCTCTTGTGCTATATTCAGTGAACAGAGATAAAAAACTATTCATTGTTACTGAACAAAATCTTTTTCACATAACCCCAAACTAATAATAAATCTCTCCAAGCTTTTTATTTTTTGTGCTTGAATAAACCCATCCATTCACACCTTCTCCATGATATATTTCAAGTAAAGATTGTAGGCCTGCTCCAATTCCTTTAGTTTATATATTAGTTTCCATTCATGTTTTCTACCTACAAGCTGTAACACTAATATAGAACTTTCTACCTCAGAGTTAGTTGTTAAGATTAAAAGAATAACTGAGATGAAACCTCTGTAGTTTACTATAATGCAGTTATATCAATTAAGTTTGGAGTATCAGAACAAGCAACATTTCTTGAAACCACTTTGAGATAACCGAAAGCATAATTAGCATATATTATCAATCTAATGCTTCTATAGTGGAACCATTTCTGTAGCAGTCTGAATTGTCATGCGACAGGCATAGTTAGTGCTTCAATTCCAAGGATGATTGTTGATTGTTTGCAATGAAAATGACATACAGAAGGCCAAGAAACAAATGGAAAAAAAAATGCTCAAAGTGACTAATCATTTGAGAGATACAAATTAAAATAATGATGAGGTATCACCTCACACTTGTCAGAATGGCTATCATTAACAAATCAACAAACAAGTGTTGGCAAGGATTTAGAGAAAAGGGAACTAGTACAAAGTTGGTGCAACCACTGTGGAAGACAGTATGGAGTTTCAAAAAAAAAATCAATTCCCATTTGACCCAGTTATCCCATTTCTAGAAATATATCACAGGAAACCCAAAACACTAATCAGAAAGAATATATGCACTCTATGTTCATAGCAGAACAACTTACAATAGCTAAGATTATGTACTACTATTTCTAATACTTTAAACAATAATAAATAAATAAATAAATAAATAAACAAACTACAAAAATAAAATAAAAAAATAAAAAATTGTGGTACATTTACACAATGGATACTATGCATCTGTAAAAAAGAAAAAACTCTTACCATTTTCAATAGCATGGATAGACTTGGATAGTATTATGCTAATGAAATAAGCCAGTCACAGAAAAACGTTATGATATAATCTCACTCATATGTGGAATTTAAGGAATAAAATAACTGAAGAGTAAAATAGGTTCAGAGACATAGAAGCATAGAACAGACTGACAAATTTCACAGGGGAAGAGTATGGTGGAGAGTGGGACATGATTAAACATGGGAAAACTTACATGCATATATGTTTACCCCATGTACATAGACAATAGAGTGGTGAGAGGCTTGGTATGGCAGGGTGGAGGAGGTTAATGGGAAAAATACACACAAAAAAAACAAACAAGCAAAGAGACATCTGTAATATTTTAAACAATTAAGATAAATTTAAAATAATAAAAATAATAAATTTTTAAAAGTTCTTTTTATAAAGATTATCATAGAGATTAATCATGTAAAACTCAGAAAAAAATATTATTCAATTAATATTTTTTCATAACAAGGGATTAAATTTAATTTGAGTTTTAAAGCCTGATAGTTTAATAAAGAAGATAACAGTTTATCAAGAATGGTAATATGAATATACATTTTACAGGCCACTAATTTCTTAAGTCAGGTGATGACATTAAATCTTTAATGGTGAAGACTGAGCAGGGATACAGGATACAGAAGAGCACTCTAGAAAAAGTTTATAAGGTAAAAACAGAAAGGCTAGAATCCCCTAAAATACCTGTGGATCTTTTCTCTATGGTCAGTATAGCAGGAGCAGGAACATCATAGAGCTATGTGGACCATCTGTTTTCAACAGTTTTCATCTTTGACCACATGGAGGCAGCTATCTTGTGTATTGGAGTGATAATCAATTTGCATATTATTTTTTTATTAGATAGGATTAGAAAGGATAGAGGCCTGGTGCGTGGGTGGGGTCTAGCTGGTTTGCTCTGAAGGGTGTCCTGGATCAGGATCATGGTTCCCTTGGGACATGGGACAGCCTGAGTGAAGAGCCTATGGTGGTGGTTTGCTGGCCATGCTCCCTGGTGACCCAAGCAGAGGCCCTGGTATCTGGGATTTACTTATCTTCTATAATTGAAACTTTGTAACCTTGACTGGAACAAAGCTTCCTGCTCACTCTGTGGCCATAGCCATTTTTGGGGGATTTATTTATTTTCTGTAATAGAAATTTTGTAGCCTTAAGCAGAAGCCAAGGTGACCAGGGCTGCAGAAACTTGGCTTCCTTCATCACAGGCAACAGAATACTCCAGGTCTCTTTCTTGCTCCAGCCATCTTGGTTGGGTTAATTTGCATACTCACTCCTGATTGGCTGGTAGGTGTGCCTTATGGGTATAGCAGAGGTATAATTAATTTGCATAATACTCTTTTATTAGATAGAATAGCCAAGGTATGGGAACAATGTGAGGCATGTGTGTACGTGCATGTGTGTGTGTGCGTGTGTGTGTAATGGAATGGTTTTCAGCCATAAAACCAAGGAAATCTTGTCATTTCTTATAATAGTAATTGCCCTTAAGGACATTATGCTAAGTGAAATAAATCCTAGTTATGAGAAAGTCTTTTACTATATGCTATAATGTAAATATTATTCTTCCTTTCTGTATTGTCTGAAAAGAGAAAAAAAATGAGAACATATTGTATTAAATAATCCAATATTCCTAATAATTTAATGGGATATATAGTAAAATAAAGTTGTTTCATTGATTACTATAATATTATTTAATTCAAATTTCAGCTACAAAACAATAAAAATACATACTAACATATAACTTGTTATACTTTTATCTTCACTAATTCAAAAATAAAAAATCCAAAGCCCCAATCCATCTTTATTTGCTGAACAGTTTGCTTTATTTCATTCTAGTGCACACACTTTAATACTTATTTTACTTCATTTTGCCTACAACTATTACTACCATTTTTATTTTTATTTTATATTCAAAATATAACAATAACTTTTGTTTTAAAATCATTTTTAGCAGACTGAATGGGATTAGGTGTTTTAGGATGTTTTTCTATATCAGATTTTAGTTTGTATGAAGCCATTTGAAAAAAAAATAGTGAAAAAGTATTTTGAAGTGTTCAAATATTACATGTAATCTCTTTAGCAATGCAAGAAGGAAATTTTGAAAACTGCAAGAAAAACATACCTTGTGAAATAGCTTTGCTACTTCATAAACAGATGAATTTCCTAATATAGAGTTGAAAACATTAAATAGTTTGAAATATAATTTTATCATTTTAATTAAGGTTATGCAAAACCTTGCATTTAAAAAAATATTGATTAAGTTATTACATATGTGTACTTAACCCCCCATTGCCCCCCCTACCTCCCTATGCCCACTCAAATGCCCTCCCACCCTGGTGTCTGTGTCCATTAGTTAGGCTTACATGGATGCATACAAGTCCTTTGGTTGATCTCATCCCCTTTCCTCGACCTTCCCCTACCTTCTCTCTGAGGTTTGACAGTCTGATGGGTGCTTCTCTGTCTCTGGATCTGTTTTTGTTCATCAGTTTGTGTTGTTTATTATATTCCACAAATGAATGAGATAGCGTGATATTTATCTTTCTCTAACTGGCTTATTTATTTCACTTAGTATAATGCTCTCCAGTTCCATCCATGCTACTGCAAATGGTAAGAAGTCCTTTATTACTGCAGCATAGTATTCCATTGTGTAGATGTACTACACTCATCTGCTGATGGGCACAAAGGCTATTTCCAAATCTTAGCTATGGAAAATTGTGCTGCCATGAACACAGTGGGGCGAATATATTTTCGGATTGGTATTTCTAGTTTCTTGGGCAATAGTCCTAAAAGTGGGATCACTAGGTCAAATGGGAGCTCCATTTTTAGGGTTTTTTTTTTTTTGAGAAAACCCCATACTGTTCTCCACAGTGGCTGCACCAGTCTCATTCCAACCAGCAGTGAATGAGGGATACTTTTCCTCCACATCCTCGCCATCACTTGTCATTTGTTGATTTGTTGATAATAGCCATTATAATAAGGCAACACCTTAAATTTAAAGTGCAATTTCATGAATGTTTTATTGGCTCAATAAATGTGCTAAAATATATGATGTCTTTTATCACACTTAACTGGTACACTTATTTAACAATAATACACAATTTTCAAAAACTATTCCAACTAATGCAAAATCAAAATATATTCTATATCATGTTAAACATTGGCTTCTAGACTCATTAAAAATGAATGGGGCTATCACCTCTTCACAAGTGTTTTGATGAGTAAAATGAGAATGTTTTAATACATTTTAATACACATCTATACTACATAATTTAAACTGTAATAGACTATATTTGGCAACCAGTCTCTGAACATGTGTTAATAGGCTTTGAGGAGTGGTGTTGAATATAGCAGAAAAATAATATGGTTAAACCTGGAAATCTTCTCCATTGATACTAATATATTTTCAATCAATAAATGATTTCAAAATCCTATGAAATGTATAAACTATTTTTAAACCACATTTTTTCCCTATCTTTTCCATTTAATCTCATTTCCTACTAGCAGGAATACTCAACAAAGATGGAAATTCTCTCCTTGCCAGCCTCAGAATATGTGCAAAATTGTCAGGGATAAGAGGAATTACAGACAACAAGACTGTACACACAGTTCACAAAAAGTGCACCAAGAGTGTCCATTCCAGGTAACTAGGGAGGCAGAGCTACTGGACCACATAGAACAGCTAGCACACAAAGCTACTCTTCCAACTCAGGGAAGAAGCAAAATATGCGGAGACTACAGTCAATGAAGGAGAAGCATCACATGATCTCACTCATTTGTGGATAATAAACATGATAAACTGATGAACAAAAGGATAGATACAGAGGCAGTAAAGCATCAGACTGTGAAATTAAAGCAGGAAGATTAAAGTTAGGTGAGGTAGATAAGAGATCAATCAAAGGACTTGTATGCATGCTTATAAGTATAACCAATGAACATAGACACTCACGGGTTGGAGTATGCCTGGGAGCGGGGGGGAGCAATGGGGAGATATGTATAAAAATTTTTAAAAAAACTAAAAAAAAAAGAAATATGTGGAGACTAAAGAACAGATCACAAATTAAAGAAATGGAGGAAAACTAACAACTGGATATAGAGTTCAAAACCACATTAATTTCCAAAAATAAACGGATAAATTTAGTGAGACCCAAAAGGAGATGAAACTAAAAATTAAACATACACTGACTGAAATAAAAAATATTATACAGAAACCTAACAGCAGACTAGAGGATCACAATAATCAAGTCAAAGATTTAAAATACAAAAAAGCAAAAAACACTCCACTGGAGAAGCAAAAAGAAAAATTAATATAAAAATGTGAAGATAGTGTAAGGAGCCTCTGGGACAATTTCAAGCATACCAACATCAAAATTATGGGGGTGCCAAAAAAAAAAAGCTAAAGTAAGATACTGAAAACCTATTTGAAGAAATAATGACTGAAAACTTCCCCCAAAGAATAGACTTACAAATCCAAGAAGCACACAGAACCCAAACAAAAGGAATCCAAAGAGGACCGCACCAAAACACATCATAATTAAAATGCCAAGAGCAAAAGGCAAAGAGAGAATATTAAAAGAAGCAAGAGTAAAACAGTTAATTACCTACAGGCAAGCACCCATTGGACTGTCAGCTAATTTCTCAACAGAAACTGTGCAGGCCAGGCCGGAGTGGCAAGAAATATTCACCATAATGAATAGCAAGAACCTACAATCAAGATTACTCTACCCAGCAAAGCTATCGTTCAGAATTGATGGGCAGATAAAGAGCTTCACAGGTAAGAAAAAACTAAAGGAGTTCATCAACACCAAACCAGTATTATATAAAACGCTGAAAGGTATTCTTTAAGAAGAAGAAGAAAACGGTAAAGGTAAAAATTATGAACAACAAATACATATCTATCAACAAGTAAATCTAAAAATCAAATGAATTGAAAATCTGATGAACAGAATAAATTGGTGATATAATAGAATTAGGGGCATAGAAAGGGAATGTACTGATAATTCTCAGGGGGAAAGAGGTGAGGGGGTGTGCAGGGAGAGACTGGACAAAAATTATACACTTATGGATGAGGTCAATGGAGGGGAGGTAAGGGCAGATGGTGGGGTGGAACCAGGTGGAAGGGAGATATGGGGGAGAAAGAAGAACAATTTTAATAATCTGAATAATAAAGATTTATTAAAATTAAAAGGACTTCTGCAAAAAGACAAAGGGTGGTGTAAAATATGTGTAAGTTTATTATAGATTATATTGAAGACAGAAAAAGCACAAAGAATGCCTAGCTGCAATGGCTTAGTGGTTGAGCATTGACCTATGAACCAGGAGATCATGGTTTGATTCCTATTCAAGGCACATGCCTGGTTTGAGGACTTGATCCCTAATAGGGAGTGTGCACGAGGCAGCCAATCAATGATTCTCTCCTCATTGATGTTTCCATCTCTCTCTCCCTCTCCCTTCCTCTCTGGAAGCAATTAAAAAAAAAAATATATATATATATGTGTGTGTGTGTGTGTGTGTATTTTTTTTTAAAGAAGGAAATAAAAAAGAGGAATTACCACGGATCAGAATGGAATTTTATTCAGTAAAACACATTTTAAGGTTCTGTCTCTAATAATTCTTAGCAAAAGTAACCAATTCTTCATATGTATTTCAACTGTTCCTTCCTTTCTTCTGAAATAACTCTGGTTTTATGTCATATTAGAGGTCCAGTGCACAGAATTTGTGCACGAGAGGAAGGAGAGGGGCAGTAGTGTCCCTCAGCCAAGCCTGCATCCTCTCAAATCTGGGACCACTTGAGGGATGTCTGACCACCTGTTTACGCTCTATCCCATTGGCATCGGGCCTAAATGAGTGGTCAGACATCCCTCTCACAATCCAAAACTGCTGACTCCCAACCACTTGTCTGCCTTTGCCTGATTGCCTGTAACTGCTTCTGTCTGCAAGCCTGATCATCCTTTAATCACTCCCCTGCCAGATTGATCAATGCCTAAATGCTCACTGGCTGGCCTGATTACCCCTAACTGCCCTCCCCTGCTATCCTGGTCAACCCTAACTGTCCTCCCCTGTGGCCTGGTCAACCTCAACTGCCCTGCCCTGCTGGTCCAGTTAGCCTAACTGCCTCCCCTTCAAGCCTGGTCTCTTCAATTTTCCTCTCCTGCAGACCTGGTCCCCCACCCCCAAGTGCCTTCCCCTGCAGGCCTGGTCCCTTCCAAGTGCCCTCCCCTGAAAGCCTGATCTCCCCAACTCCACTCTTCTGCAGGTCTACCCTGCAACTTCCCTCCTCTGCCAGCCTGATCACCCCTAAGTGACCTCCTGAGCTGCTCTGTTCAACCTTAACTGCCCTCCCCTACAGACCATCTGGTGGTGGCCATTCTGTGTCCATATGGGGACAGCCATGTTTGACCACATGGTGGTGGCCATCTTGTGTCTTAGAGTGACAGTCAATTTGCATATTATTCTTTTATTAGATAAAATAGCAGCAATTTTGATCACTGCTATCACTTTGTTTTACTCTCACTGTGTGGTCAATTGTGTTTTCTAACCAATCAATATCTACTAGTAAATACCTTCCTCTTAGGCTATCTATTTTTAAGAGTCTGAGTTCTTGAACCACTTGTTTCTTCTACTATCTCTGATTTGTGTCTAATTTGCCACTTCTATTCATCATTTAGAGCTCAGAACAGGCCTGGCTTTCTGTAGATGTCTTTTCCTAATCAAAGAGCAAAACTAGGTTGCTCTTCTCTCAATACTATTTATATTTTATAAGACTTATGTATTTCTTTTCCCAGGAAACTTTAATGTTATAAAAGGTATTAACTACATCTACATTATATTAACTTCATATACTAAAATTTAGCTAATTAATCTCATTTTTAAATATCTGATGAAGAAAAATAATAGTAACAAGTGAAATATGTAACAGCAAAGAAAGAGATTATAAAATAGATCACTCTCCTTTAAGTGAAGATTAAAAACAGTGATTCTTCTAAATACTTGCCCAGTATATTCTATTTAATATTTTATGTAAAATGCAAAAATAGTTGCTTATACGTATAAAATGATCTTGGTTTATTTTCATTTTACATATCATAAATGTACATATTCATTGTTTATTTGTCTAGCTCTTCTATAAATTGTTATTTTTATTGAGCTAAGGATTCACTTACTAGTACCAGTTACTAATACAATGTTTACAATGGACTCAAGAAATACGGACTGAACAAATAAATAAATGCACAAACCTTTGCAACTATATATTGCAGATAGAGTCTAAGCAATGGTTGGCAAACTCATTAGTCAACAAAGCCAAATATTAACAGTACAAGGATTGAAATTTCTTTGAGAGCCAAATTTTTTAAACTTAAACTTCTTCTAATGCCAGTTCTTCAAAATAGACTCGCCCAGGCTGTAGTATTTTGTGGAAGAGCCACACTCAAGGGGCCAAAGAGCCACATGAGGCTTGCGAGCTGCAGTTTGCTGACCACGTGTCTAAGCTAACCCAAGCAAGACAGTTCATGCATTGCAATTTTAAATAACATTCCCCACCCTCAGAAAAAAATATCTAATAGTGTAGAAATTGAGATGATCTCAGTATAAGTTTTTAATTCTAAGTCTTTAAAATTATAATTTTGTAAAATGTGTTCTATGATCTGAGATAAGAACATGAACCGGTCATATTGTTTTTAAAGTACTCATTTCATTTTTCTCCTATACCTTTTCCGATCCCACATATATTATAGCTTTTCAAAATAGTTTGCTTCTTTTTTTTTGTCTTCCAGAATTTATATATCTATCTTTCTTTCTTGTTTATTATAAGAAAAGTCTACACATCCTTAAAGCTTAAATTAATAATATTGTCTATCTTTTTATATTACATTGCTTCTACGCCCTCCGAAATAATTCTAGTATACACATTGTATTTCCATTTTTATTTACTGATTTATGTATAAAATTGAGTTCTAAATCCTAATAAAGTAAGGATGCATATTCTATCCTATTTTCTGTTTGATGTCTGCAATGTGTACCCAGAACATGTTCTATAGCAGCAGCATGTGTTGAATTAATAAGTTAATGTATAAAAAGCAAATAGAAATATCCTATTCCTTTATCTTTGACCATATCTGTTGTTGGTTTTTTTTTGTGGGTTTGTTGTTGTTGCTGTTTGTTTGTTTGTTTGTTTTGTTTTGTTTTTTTTTTTGGTTTCCTAGGGCATGGCAAATATCTCCAACATTAATAAGGATAGAAATACTATTTAGAAATACTATTATTTCATTAAAAAAATAATGAAAAAAATGAGTGTCATAAAAAGCTTTCTAAGTTTGACTCAAAATTCAGATGCACTGGAAGAAAAGATTGGTAAATTTGACTATAAAAAATATAATGGCATTGCAAAAAACAAAAACAACATTAAAATCAAAGATACATAGAAAACTGGAAGAAAATATTTTCAGTAGCTAATGTAAGGGCTCAGAGCAATCTTAAGAAACTACAAAGAAATACTTTTTTTAAAAGATAAAAAAAAGATATAAATGTAAAACTATTTTTTAAAACATTTCTAAGAATGTTCCTTATATATGCACATAGTTGTTTTGCCTCACTTATAATATGACAAACAAGAATTAAAATAATAATCAATATATTTACCTATCACATTTGCAAAACATTTCTTAAATGAAAATTGGTCTGTTGGTTGTCTGAGGGAAAATATTGACTTTCACGTATTATTGATAGTAACGCAATTCCAAACCATCCCAATTAAAAAGAATTTTGAAATATCTAACAAATCACACTTTGAACACATGATTTCAGCTCTAGGAATTTACTCTGAATATACTGCATGGAACTACATTTGTTCATATAGAAAATAATGCAATCATTAATAAATAATATAATAAGAAACTGTGTTTTGAGTAGTCACAACTATAAGCCTAATTTTTCCCCACCCTGTACTAGTAAACCTCCAATGGTAAGAAATACCTATGAACAATGTAATTGTTTGCAATGTAGATTTAATTGCAAAATATTGGGAAAATCTTATATAATAAAGAGTTAATATGCAAATTTTATATTATGCCCATAAATCAAAAGATGGCTGCCCCCACATTGTCAAAGATGGCCACCCCATGTCATCACAAGATGACTGCCAAAAGATGGCTGCCCTCCCATCATCACAAGATGGCCACCACAACATGGCCACCCCACATTATCACAAGATGGCTACTCCTACATTATCAAAATATGGCCACCGGAAGATGGTTGCCCCTATATTGTCACAAGATGACTGCTGACACATTGTCACAAGGGGAGGACAGTTCGGGTGACCAGGCCTGCAGGGGAGAGCAATTGGGAAAGACCAGATCTGCTGGGGAAGGAAGTTTGAGGGGGGGGGGGTTGTCCTGTAGGGGAGGGCAGTTGGGGGGACTAGGCCTACAGGGGAGGATAGTTCAGGTTGATCAGGCCTTTAAGAGAGGGCAGTTGAGGGGGACCATGCCTTCAGGGGAGAGCATTGACAGGGACCAGACCTGTAGGGGAGGGCAGTTGTGGGTGAGTGGTTTGTAAGGAAAGGCAGTTGGAGGTTATTTAGCTGGCAGGAGAGGGCAGTTATGAGGTTACCAGGCTGACAAGCGGAGTGTTTAGGGGTAATCAGACAGCCAGGCAGGCAAGTGGTTGTGAGAGGGATGTACAACTGCAGGTTTAGGTCCAATCCCCACAGGATCAACATCCCCCGAGGGATTCCAGATTGGAGAGGGTACCGGCTGAGGTGATGTACACACCCCTCCCAGTGCGTGAATTTCATGCACCGGGCCTCTATTATAAATATAAATAGGAGGCTTGGCTTAATCAACTGTGTTATATATATTGAGTGGAGTACTAGATATTGATATAAATATATATACAAAGAAAATATATCACTATAAAGAGATATAAAGTGATTTACTCAGCCAGTGAGTAAATTGGATTAAAAATATTTATAATTTGTGTTTATGTTGCACAAGAAAAAAGGAAAAACTAGAAAAGAATATATATGATTGCTCATTCAAACTTAATAAATATAGGAAAGGTAAACTAGATACTTGTATCTTGGTTGCAGGCACATCCCTAGTGGGGAGTGTGCCAGAGGCAGCTGATTGATGTTTCTCTCTCATCAATGTTTCTCACTCTCTATCTCTCTTCCTTCTTCTCTGTAAAAAAATCAATAAAATATATTAAAGAAAGAAAAGAAGATGTGGTGTATATAAACAATAGAGCACTACACAACCATAAGAAAAGATGGAATAGCATCATTTACAACATGGATGGACCTTGATAACATTATGCGAAGTGAAATAAATCAATCAGGAAAAGCTAAGAACTATATGATTTTACTGTATTCTATCTAATAAAAGAGTAATATGCAAATTGACTGTACCTCTGCTATAACCACAAGCCATGCCCACCAGCCAGTCAAAGTGAGTATGCAGATTAACCCTATCAAGATGGCTGTGACCACAGAAAGAGCAGGAAGCTTGGGTTGCCCCTGGCAATGGAAGAAGCCAAGCTTCCTGCCTTCCCTGTCCTGGCCTGGCCTCCACTCAGGGCAACAATGTTTCAATTATAGAAAATAAATAAATCCCAGATACCTGTTTCTAGCTGGTCCTGGCCACCACTCAAAGAGGTGCTAAAAACAAAACAAACAAAAAAAAAAAAGAAAAGAAAAAAAGGAGGGGCTGGCCAGGCACCCCAATGGGCAGTCTCACTCTGATGGCCAACCTGAAAAGAGCCCTAAGACCCTCACCCAGTCTGGTCACACCCCCATGAGGTAAGGGTCTTTGCTGGGTGGCTTGGCCAGCCTGCAAACAGCACTCAGCTCTTCACAGAGGCTGGCCAGGCACCCCAGTGGGGACCATCACTCCATGGGGCTGTAGCCAGCCTGCAGAGCACCACTGGCCCCTTGCCCAGGCCATATCCATGCCCCAAGAGAATGCCCACCCTGATCTAGGACAACCTTCAGGGAAAACTAGCTGGCCCCCACTCATCCACCAGGCCTCTAGCTATACTAATAAAAGGATACTATGCTAATTAGACTGGGAGACCTTCCAGGAAACCTTCTGAACATTTTCCGGACAAAGTCATAGTAGCTAGACAAAGGTAGAGGCAGTTAGAGGCCAAAAGGTAGGGTAGTTGTGGGTGATCAAGCCAGGATGGGGCAGTAGTTATGGGTGATCAGGCTGGTGGGGAGCGAGGCCATTGGGGGTAAGCACATCAGCAGGGGGTCCAGTTGGGGATGAATGGGCTTCCAGTGAGGGTCATTTGGAGGTGATCAGGACAATGGAAGGCACATTGGAGTGAGCAGGGCAGCAGGGGGAGAGTTAGGAGTAATCAGGCCAATGGGGAAGAAAGACAGGGGGTGAGTGAGCCAGTAGGGGTTCAGTTGGGGGTGAGCTTCCAAGACTGAATCAAGAAGAAACTGAAAAAGAAAGTGAGCAGATCAATTACACTAATAAAATCTAATTAATAATAAAAAAAATTCTCAACAAACAAAAATTATGTAGTGCATGGCATCATAGGTGAATTTTACCAAATATTCAAAGAATAATTAATATCTGTTTTCCAAAATTTCAAAAGGAGGAAAAGAGCTTAAGCTCATTTTAAGAGAACATCATTACCCTGATCCCAAAACCAGATAAAGATATTAATATACGTGTGTGTGTGTGTGTGTATGTGTGTGTGTGTGTGTGTGTGTGTGTGTGTGTGTGTGTATCCTAATATATAAAAGGTCATGGTTTTAATGACCCATCATGACCCAAACGCTGACTAACCTAGAAGTCCTTCATTCAGTGCTGGGTTGCCATGGTGACCCAGCATTGACTATGTCACTACAGCTTGGCAACTCATCAATGACTGCCCAGGGGGCTGAGACTCAGAGAGATAAGTAGGATGTGATCTGCAGCTTCAGTGGCAGTTGTTGATCAGTACTTGCCTTTCTCTTTCTCTCCCTCTTTCTATCTGGGCTTCACCAGCAGACAGTTTTTTGTGTTTTTTTCTCTCCCAGACCCTATGGGTCTGCTGTTCAGCCCTGCCTCTCTGATCACACACAGAGATAGGCCTAGAGATGCTGAATGGCATAGGAACTGACCAATCAGAACCAAATGTGGGTGTTGTGAAGAACCAATGGCTGCCTAGGAAGCAGAGCTTTAACCCTGACTGGCATTGAAACCTACCAATCAGAACCAAATTTAGGTGCTGTGGGTAGCCAATGGGTCCCTAATTAAAGAGGGTTCAAGCTGGGCTGAGAGAACCCTGCCCTCCAGGCACAAATTTTATGCATTGGGCCTCTAGTATATTTTGACAAGTCTAACATTTTGAGAACTTGGTCTCTTAGATAAAGTTTCTTGATCTGAACTCTGATGGTGGTAATGCTTATCCAAAGAGAGATGCTTCTTTGGATAAGTATTAAGAGCCAATATATTTATTTAGCAAGCATTTAATGACCATTTATTATATACCAAACACAAATTAGGCTCTTAAAACACTTCATTTATTCATTCTTTTTTTTTTCAGGATCAACAATCAACCAAGGAGCCACACTAGCAAATCTCCTTCAACTTATATTTAAAATTCTAAAATAGTTGAAATCGGTTTGGCTCAGTGGATAGAGCTTTGGCCTGTGAACTGAAAGGTCTCAGGTTCGATTCCGCTCAAGGGCATGTGCCTTGGTTGCAAGCACATCTCCAGTGTGGGGTGTGTAGGAGGCAGCTGATCAATGTTTCTCTCTCATCAATGTTTCTGGCTCTCTGTCCCTCTTTCTCCCTTTCTCTCTGTGGAAAATCAATAATATATATATATTTTAACTCTAAAATAAAAAACAAACAAATAAATAAAATTTTATCCACATTGGATATTTTCTTCTCAATTTTTTTTAGAAGAGGTCAGGACATAAAAAACAAATAAATACTGAGCTTGCAATATAGGGCTTACCTGGCCCCCAAATAAAAGATTTTAAAAAGGGAAAGACAAGAACAAATAAATGCCTTTTCCTTCCTCAATGCAAAAAAAAAAGAAAAGAAAAAAAAAAAGAAAAAAGAATGGTTCTGTCCTGGCTGGGGTTTCTCAATGGTTAGAACAATGGCCTGTGCACCAAAGGTTGCAGGTTAAATCCCTACCCCAGTCAGGGCCCATATTTGAAGCAACCAATTAATGTATCTCTCTCACACATTAATGCCTCTCTCTCTCTTTCTCTCTCTATCCCTTCTACTCTCTCTAAAAAGCAATGGAGAAAATATTCTCAAGTGAGTATTAAAAATAACAAAATAGTGATTTTAAACTAATTTCTGCACTAGTGCAATCTCAAATAAAATTAGATATTATTAATTGGTACACACTAATTGAAAAATTGTTAAGTTTTTAGTGAAACACAAAAAAGCATTTTTTAGTAATTAGTGTTAGGTTAAATTGATCTACATATATACTTTAAATGTTTCCCCAAAATTATATTTACCTAAACAGAATAAGACACTAAAGAAAAAGCAATACATGAAGAAAACTATATTAATCTATTTGTAACTCCTTGCATATTTATAAAACTTATATTAATAAATTATTTATCTAAGAATATAATTAAACTAGAGACCTGATGCACAAAATTTCATGCAAGAGTAGATCTTCCTTCCCCTGGCTGCCTGCACTGGCTTTTCTCTAGCACCCAGGACCTGAATTTTACTTCAGCTCCTGCCACCAGGCACCTGGGACACAGGTGGATTCACTCCAGCATTGGCTTCATCTGGAAGGATGTCTGGAATGACACCAAGAAGGCTGTTTGGTGTAATGGTCTAATTAGCATATTACCCTTTTATTATTATTGATCATTAAAGGTTGCTAGATACATTATAATTAAATCAATCTTCGTATAATAATACTTACTCAAAAAGCATAAATCCAACTTATGGTATTAATGATATCTTTCTTTATATCTTTTTTCCATTTGGAAACTGCCTTTACTATCTTAGCCCAATTATTTTGTTAAAATAAATTAATAATCATTAAGCTATGCCTAGTTTAATATAGCATATAAATAAATTTTAAGTGAGAGTGTTCCCACTTCTAGGAATATATCTCAAGAAACTAGAAACACCAATCAGAAAGGATATATGTACTCCTATATTTATAGCAGCAAAATTAATCATAGCTACAATTTGGAAACAGCCTATGTGCCCATCAGCAGATGATTGGATTAAAAAAAACTGTGCTACATCTATACAATGAAATACTATATTGTTGTAAAAAAAGAAAGAATTCTTATCATTTATAATAGCATGGATGGAACTAGAGAGCGTTATGCTAAGTGAAATAAGCCAGTCAGAGAAAGATAAATACCACATGATCATTTCACTTATTTGTGGAATATAATGAACAACATAAACTGTTGAATAAAAACAGATTCAGAGACAGAGACACATCGATCATATTGTCAAACCTGAGAGGGAAGTAGGGGTGCATGAGAGTAATAGGAAGAGACCAACCAAAAGACTTGTATGCATGTATATAAGCCTAACCAATGGACACAGACACCATGGTATGAGGGCATGAATGTTGGGGGAGGGGGGCAAAAGGGGTATAAGCAATACCTTAATCAGTAAAGAAAAAAAAGCATATATCTAATTTATTTTTACAGTTCACTTTGTTTATTAAGCTTGCACAGTTTTATGTATTTTATGTAAATTACAATTTCACAAAAAGAAAATTGTAACCCTGATGAGGAAGGAAAATATAAAAGAACTGGTTTCCAAAAAGGACTGGATGGTTTTACTGAGACCATTTTATAATATTGTTTGTTTTGTATTTAAAATAAAGAAAATAAATATTTACGAAGTTACAAAGAGAATGTAAGTAAATATATCCTATTCAATAGAAAATGAAAAATGATTCAGTGCCTGAGGCTGAGACTTTTCACCAATAATATAAATTAACCCTTTTAATTTAACTGGATGAAATTATCTAGAAGGGAATTCTTACTCCAATTTTGAAAAGAAAACTTTTAAGATGGAAAATGTGTACATTAACATCAAGAAAATATACAGTATGCTTTGTTTAATTATTTGCAAAATACTGTTTGTTTTAATATATATAATTTACATTAACACAATAATTACTGTAATTTGACTTGAGAAAAGAAGGAACAGTATATAAAAACACTAATATTTCTAAAATGGTAAAAATGTAACACTTAATACAAATAGATAAGCTCAAAATCACAACTCTGTGAGGATAAAGAAAACCTGTTCACAGTACTTAAACAGTACATAATTTTAAAAATATATATATTTATTGTTGAAAGTATTACTAGTACATAGGACTTCCTTATCCCTGCATTAACCTATTCCAGACTGCTCCTGTCCACCTCCCTCACAGGCCCTCATCACCCCATTGTGTGTGTCCAGGATTATGCATATATGCACACAAGTTCATTGGTTTATCTCTTCCCACCCACCTTCCCCTGTGTTTCCTCTGAGGTTCAACAGTGTTCATGATTCTATGTATCAGTACATAATTTTTAAACAGAACTTTACAAATGGTGTTGGGAGGCAAAGTTAAAAAAGAAACTCAATTAGATGACATACTTGCTTTGATATGGCTTTCTTTGTAAATATGTGAAATATTCCTTTAAGAATAGGTTAGATATGCATTATCTAAATTATTTCACCAGAACCGGTTTGGCTCAGAGAGTCAGCCTGTGGACTGAAAGGTCCCAGATTCAATTCCGGTCAAGGGCATGTGCCCGGGTTGTGGGCACATCTCTCATCGATGTTTTTAGCTCTCTATCCTTCTCCCTTCCTCTCTGTAAAAAATCAATAAAATATATTTTAAAATAATAAAATAAAATATTTCACAAGCCATCAAGGAGGACTCCATTTTTTAAATTGGTGTTTTCTTTGCACTTAGCACAAATCTCTTCTAAATCATCTATTCCATCCACCCAAGTTCATTATTTGTTTTTTCTTATTAGACAGTGATTTGAGTTTTAGGTTTGTGACTCAATTATAATTGAATATCCATCAACATAGATATAGGAACATTATTTTTAGTTGAATGATTTTTTGCCAAATAGATGAATGAATGAAAAACAGTGAATACATAGAATTTTTAATCCAAAATTAGTAATGTAGGCTATAAATGAAAGGCATATAAATGATTAATAATTCTATTGTTAAAATATGATTTAAAAGGTTAGACTGTATTCAAATCAAATTGACATTACCAAAACATAATTCTGACTGATATCAATTATACCAAGATCATATTCCAAAAAACCGTGAGATAATGTGCTATTTGTATTAAAGTTAAATGTTCACTAATGAAAAAATATATTTTATATTATTTTAGATGTTTTGAGGGGAATGGTATTTTATGAGGAATATGCATAATATGCAAATAGTGAGATATGAAATGTTAGTTTAAGTGAGTGATTTATATCATGTTTGAAACAAGAACCAAGTGTTTAACATTTGTTTCATTGATCAATCTTTTTTCTGTTTGTTGTTTTTTTGTGTTTTTTTTTTTTTTTTGTATAACAGACAAATAAAACACTATGGTTAGATTTTAGGCTACATTTAACAATTTAATATATGATTAAGTAGAAACTGAAAAACCTGGTAGCATTAGATAAATGTGTGGGTTATTTTTTTAATTATGCTAAATTAATTTATTTTAGCACCAATTCTCTTGTCAATAAACTCTTATTAAATGTAG